>JACXGM010011261.1:0-25247 GCA_016801145.1 Umbra pygmaea | reverse complement strand
GTTAGAAATGAGTATAGCATTTTGATGTTGACTTGTTTGTATGGCCTCCAAACTTTGCACACTGGTCCAGGAGCCCTGGGGGCTTGAAAATAAGTAATAAAAAGCCTTATTCATTATAGTTTACATGCTTTTACACATAAAAAACAACAAAATATACATATGTTCTTTAGTTTTTTGGGATAAATATTTAATAAAACATAAAATTCAATGACCCAGGATGTTGGATTTCATTCATCCATGTTGTAGCCATGGGTCTGCTGAATCCAGAACCATAAGGCACTTCACTGTAGGTCAAAGTATGACCTTTCTAGAGGCTAAAAAGTCAACTATATGCCAGGCGGACCTAAAATCTTTTAGACCTTGAAGGGTTAACTGTTATTCTATTGTTAAATATGGCTTGTAAATCCAAGTTACTGTACTTTGAAATGTGGAATTAAAATGCCAAATATGAATATGTCTGGTTTGATCAATCATTCTTAGTAAACTGAATGCTAAAAATATATAAATATACAAATTATATATATACAATAAGCGGCGACAGATCGCTCAAAAGAAGCGTTTGCCTCCGACCGGCCGCGGAAGGGCCGCCTTCAGTATAATCGCGGTGAAACGGCGGTAGGCCCGGCGGTATGAAGGTGGTACGAAGGCGTTTGCCGCTTTCAAAAATGCAAAGGTACACAGTGCAGCTTTAACGGTGGAAGAATGATGATGCCGTTGAAATTTGGGGGAATGGTGCATATCGCTACAGTATATGTATGATGTACATAAAATCATGCATTTGTGAAGATTCTATGAAAGTATGAAACCCACATGGTGAGCATCTGGTTTGGCAAATTGACACAAATGAGGAAGTGCCTTAAACCTGCACTCTATCTGAATTCCAGCTGGGGGCGATACGCCTGGTTGCAAAAGAGCTTGGTTTCTGTAATAGTCTCTAGTCTAGAAGGAGAGACATAATATAGTTGATTTACTGAGGTAATAATCCTTTTCATAATGAGTATATGATCTCAATTGCTAGAATTAAGCCTTCTGCAATTTATGATGATGTTCATTTTTTGAATTATGGTCTTGTTGATTTTTAAATCGGCGAAGAAGAGAAGGGGCGTTTAGGGCGTGGCTATGGCGTTCGGTTGTACGACAAGACACTTGGCAGTTTACTTTTTCCGGTAAGTAACATTTTGTTTTACATTTTGTTTAAAATACTGTTTTTCGTTAGCATCCCAATTAATATCAGTTAGCTACCTAGATTACTACTCCCTCTCGTCTAAAATCGTCACATCCGCAACCAAGATGTCTGCGCCCGTAATGGCAAATTTGATGACCCAAATCAGTTCTTACACTGTAAAAAGGACCAACTTAAATACTTACTTCAATTGGTAACACCCAATTGAATTAAGTTTGTTCAAATAAAGTTAACAAGTTGGATTATCGACAACTTGTTAACTTTCTTCAAAACAACTTAATTCAATTGGGTGTTACCAAATAAAGTAATTATTTAAGTTGGTTCAACTATTCTCTTTTTACAGTGTAACAAACCAATATGGGACGTCACACGTGGTTATATCCAGTGAATTATACAATCTATGATGAAACCTCAAAATTACGATATCTATCTGATTGCTTCAGAACATGTTCTAACGAGCCTAATGATATTTCTCTATGTTTATTTTAACATATTCTAATACAATTCCATGTTGTCAAAAGGCAGTCAGTCCACTTTAAAAACCTATAAATAAGAGCTATACACCTGATACTAAAATAAAACATTCACAGCAAATAGTTATAGTTCATCATTGTTTTTACAACATTCTAATGTATATTTTTGAAATGTTTAATGTATCCAATGTTGTCTTCGATATTCATGAATGTTAAATATGGGCTTTTATTTTGAAGCTGAAACAGTCAAAGCCGGGTATCCGCTGTTAATGTTACAGCTTCTGTTTCTCCACATTTTCACGTGTCATTGAGGAATTAGGAATCGGACTGTGTCTTCGTATAGTTTTCAGATTAACTAGCTCAAACGTAAAAACATAAACGGACAGACAAATGAATTATTTGCCTTTGAAAAGAGTATATGCAGCTTTGCCCGTATGGATTGTAGAAGACCACTGTGACGTAAGAACAATTCGCTTAGCTAACGATAGTTTAAATTGGCTAACATACGTAGCTAATCTCACTACTGTAGTGTTCTATTAAAGTAATGTACTCACAGTCTGTGCGATGTTGTTCTGTTCAACTGTGATTGCTCGTTACCGAATACTGTAGCTCGTTCCCTGGCTGACATTGCAGAGATCACATTACAGAACCATGGCTGTTCCGCTAGTTATCTACTTCATGGCTGCATACTTTCATGCATTGCACTATCCTCACAACCAGGCTTTTCAAGAAAGTTTTAGTGTGGATGAATCAAAATCCTTCCCACGCCGTGGCTTTCCAGCACTCTGGACTAGATGGGCAAACCTAGCTAAACAGACTCAGACTTGGTTGACAACAACACCTATTTTTTAAATTTATCTGTCTTTTATATTGTGCCCCCCAGGTGGTGAGTCATATATATCGCGCCATAGCCTCAAGGCACGTGCCGCTGAGTAACATCAAGATGATCCACTTGGATTCCCACCCAGACCTTCTCATACCTGTCAATATGCCTGCAGACACTGTGTTTGACAAGGACGCCTTGCTCAGGTGGGTTTAGTAAACATGGGAATCAATATGATATTGAAATAGGAAACAGCAATGCAGCCCTCACATGTTTTCTGTAGGCTGCAGGCATTCATTGTTTACTAATATTACGTAACCAGCTATACTAAAGACTTAAATGAATTCAACTTGATTGTAAAAATAGGACAGGGGCTTAATGGGAGTGTTGAATTGGTCTAAGGCACTGGCATGCAGTTTAGCTGTATCATTGCAACCTGAGTCACACCGACTGTGCTCTGGAGTCCTGCAAAGGTCCTGTGCGGTTGGTGGAAGAATGCTCTTTCTTTTAGCTTTTTCAGGCATCTGCAAGCTCATTTGTGGTCATTAGCCAGAGGAGTTCTGTCTTCGGTAAAAAAAAGAGGTTCTGCCATGAATAGTGTGCAGATACATAGAAGCTGGCATTCAGTGACCGCATTTTGTTCTCTGTTTGTAGTGAGCTAAGCATTGAGAACTGGATCATGCCCATGGTTTATGCTGGCCATGTGTCGGAGGTGGTATGGCTCCATCCGTACTGGGCACAGCAGATCAAGGAAGGAGAGCACACATTTTTTGTGGGAAAGGACTCCTCCACAACCACTATCAGGTCATTAGCCCACCTGAATCTACATTGTTTTTCTTAGCCTGTCACTTCCAGACTGTACATAAGAAGATATGGTTAAACCCAAAGATGTTTATTACTGTCTTTTCATTCATTTCTTTTCAGAGTTACAAGTAAGGACGATTACTTTTTAAGTGACGGCCTGTTTGTTCCTCAGGATCAGCTGGAGAACCCTAAACCTCTGGGACTGAATGTTGTTCAGGTAAACCCAGTGAAGTGTTGTCTGACGAAAGACCGGGACTCAGGGAAGAGCTCTGCCAAAAGACCCAGGACAGGGAGAAGTGTAGCTGGACCTGTGAACGATGCTCAACCCGATATCTCAGGTTCCCAGTCTGAGAGCGGCTGCAGTAGCTGTGCTGACAGGGTTCCTCCACCAGGTGGCAGTAGCACAGAGGGGAGCAGTAAATGCAACAGCAATGATGAAGAACAAGACAAAAAGCCTTGTTCAAAGCCTTGCAATGAAGGATCAACAACCCACATTGTGAATAGACTTCTCTCCATCCTCAAACCAACTGATCAATATATACTTGATATTGATCTAGATTTTTTCTCTTGTAAGAATCCCTTCAAGGAGTTGTATACCCAGGTAAATACATGTATCATACCAGGGACTTCGCAATAATGAATTCAATAATGAAAGTTATTCAAAACTGTGTTTTAGTTTCCTTAACAGTAAACACAATTTCCAAAGCTGCATGTAAATTTCAGCAGTCCAGTATGTAAGATTAGAGCACCTCATACAGAGAAATAGAGTTAAAAACATAGATATATTTTCCCCTAGTAGATCTTCCCTTTAATTTGGATCAGTAGAAATGTTGTAAAGAAATTCAAATTGAATTATTTCATTTCTTGATGTAATTGTTTCATCATATTATGACATTAGTTTTACTCTTTTTTTTTTTTACCTAAGGAGGAGTACACTATTCTACAGGACCTATACAGCTTCAGGAAGCCTTGTGAAGAACTAAATGAGGTAAGATATTACTTTTTATTTTCCATAAGTAAAAACAAAGAATGTTGAAAATGACTCAGTGGGTGTGGTTTTTCCATTGAGTTGTCAAGTGTTGTTTTTCAGGAGGAATTGGCAGAGTGTGTGGAGACACGTATCCGGCAGCTGGAGGATCTGGAGGCAGCTTTTGCAGACCTGGTGGAGGATGACAGCGAGGAGACTGTGAGGCGCTGGGCTGCCAACCCTGGGTAGCATAAATCTCTACCTGCCTTCCAGGAACTTTGTTGCCAATCCTGGCTAAATCTGGTATAGGTGCCAGGCATCTGCCAGTTCTAAATCTCAGTGAAAACCCTCTTTTGTTTAACTCCAACCGTTGTTTATCCACTGGTTAGTGATGTCATACCATCACAATATTGCAGCTGGACAGATTAGATTAGGTTGAGGTTTTCTTATTCTTATTTTGATTTCATAGATTATTACCAGTGTTTTTCCACCCATTAACAGATACTATACCTTTTGGGTGGAATTCCAGTTTTCCTTTGGGGATGATAATAATTAAATTCCTCTGCCTCTAAAAGGTTATAAATTAGATGAGCCAGTCATTGGGCTATCAGTTAGATAAAGAGATACACTGGAACTGTTGGAGCCCTTTTAGTTTAGGGAGATGTAGAGTAATACTTCATTTCTTTGTTGCTTTACATTGGTATTTATTTGTTTTTTAGAATGAAATCCCTGGTCCAACTTGTAGGCAGCCTGCAGAATCGTAGTGTGGCCCCCGACTACGAAATGGTAAACAAATGTTTTTTTTCACTAGTGTTGTCACTAATTACCATTATTTTCTTTAAAGGAAGGAACATGGAAAAGGGAAGGACATAATGTAGCACTAATGATGATGGAGTTCTTTCTCGAAATATAACCTGTGTCATTAACAGCTGAAAGGGTTTTATTTAGCTGACTGCTGCTTTCCAACATTTTACTCTGACAGGCGTCGTGATTAGAGAAGAAAACAAAATTGATGTTTTTCATTAAGTGGATGGCTCTTTCTGTTGTCTTTTCTGGTGCCACAAATGAGGATGATGACGATAAAGGCGCACCAGACCGTTCTGACCTTTGAATATTCTTCTTCTGTTCCTCTCACTGATGATGATGATGATGATGAAGGTGCACCAGGCAGGGTTGACCTGCGACTACTCTGAGCTGCCCCACCACATCAGCAGCGAGGAGGAGATAGAGAGGCTGGTCCTGGCTGTGGAGCTCATCCTGGAGGCCCTGCCCAAACCCACCCTGGTCACCGTGTCCAGGTACGTCAACACTAATCGCCCTGATGGACTTTGTAGAGTATTGGTCTTTGTTGAAAAATGTAACATTGGGAAATCGTTCCCATGTGGAGGTTAACACCATTGTGAAGGGCCGATATGTAAAATGTCACATCTAGTGAGGTGCGTTTGTTTTGAGGTTCTAGAAAAAGCATGCTACACATTCCTATGGCTATTTGTTATCGCAGAACTGCTCAGCTTCTTCACTTATGACCATACGGCCACTTCAAGACTATTTTGACTTCACTTTCGAGGTAGGCGTTATGTAGCCTGATTTTCAGAACTGAAGTTTTCATTCCGCTTCACTCCATTATACAGTCTGAAGTTACTTCCATAGTAGCCATTTTCCACGATGGACGTTGTGAAAGACCTAGTCCTCATCTCCTAACCAATCATAGAACTGTTACATCATTGCGACTTGACCATCAACTGGCTAATGTAATGTGAACAAACTACCTTACACCTGTTGATAGCAATGTTACCAACCATCACATTACTGACCTTTTTTAATAAATTACATGACTGCCTTCAATGCGATTTCCTGCTGTGGTTTTAGGGATGTTACTCATCCATGGTATGATCCACTATCATAATTCCTTCCGTGCTATCATTGCTGCTGTTGTTGTTTCCTTCTCTCGGGCTCAGTTTAATTTCATCACACCATTGTTCAACCCGCTCAGTCAGGTAAAATACGCTGATTGGCTCATTCAGTGAGACAAACGAGTAAGGTTCAATTGAAGCAAGCGAAGCCAGACCCTGAAATGGCCAAAAAGGAAAAAGGTGGGTGTGGCTAGCGATTCAGACCCTGGAATGAGGCTAGGCATTATGAATAGATGTATAAATAAATGCCACGTTTTTGTAAATGTGCCGAAGTAGGCTAGAGCAGTAGGATATTCTCGATCTACGGTGTAGATTAAAATGTAGTGTTCCAATTTTGTCATACTTACCCATAATATGTCAGTTTATCATAGTTGATACTCATACTGTAATTGAACTGGGGATCGGCACGTATTCTGGGCAGTATTGAACCATTCGAGCACTTCAGTGGATATAGAGGTTCCATCACTCACAGTTAATATGGGAAAAAAGGTTTTTAACATATACTTTTAGGCCACAATTTGTGAGTTATAATGTTTGCATTTGCACAGAATGAATTGGATTGAAGCAACAGCGTTTCACAGCAACAAATGATCAGTTTCTGAAATAGGCAAAGATGAACAGTTTCAACCTTGAAAGCTTTTTAGACAGGGTATCTGTCAAAGCACTTTGTGACAACTGCTGTTGTAAAAAGGGCTTTTCAAAAATGAATTTGATTCAAAAGCTATAGGTCATGAAATATTTGTTATGTTACAGTATGTGACAATGAATTCAATTGAATCAATGAAAGAGAATGCGGACCCCGAATAACATGAACACTTCACGCTCTGAAAAATGAACACAGCCCATGCTTCAGGTGTACACAGCAACCACTGTAAAACCATAGTGAACAGAATTAGGCCTACTCACTTTTGCTCATTTGATTCTGGGGGTGTCGAGTCCGGTGGCCTGTACTTTTCGCTTAAGAGTCCGCTTGTCTTTAATGAGTTAGAAAGCTGTGCACTTTAATCCAAAATGTACATGAACAAATAACACGGTATTCATGGTTGTTACAGAGTTGGAATTTTTCTGGGGTCGATGTAGAGGTTATAATTGAAAATACCATTTTAGACATAGACATTAGTCATTGCATCTAACGTTAGCTGATATACTTCATTGGATCAGCATTCATAACATGCATGTTACGATTCACACGCACAGGCGCTTGGCAGCTCGTGGAACTAAGCATGATTGGATTTTACAGTATATGTAGACTGTATAAAATAAAGATCTTAAAGACTGATAGGTGTGGCAAATCATGATAACCTTTGCACTAGTGTTAAAAAATAATATATCATCAGGAATCACTAGAAAATGATTGAAAAGTGGCAAAACTTTGACATGGTTGCATCCATAGCTTTTATTGTTGATGTAATCCATTTGTTGTAGACATGGTGGAAATGTGGATCCTTGAAACTCCAAAACAAACTTTTGCATTGTCATTGTATTAGGGTTTTCTAATCAGGATATAAAGGAAAGGTTATTTAGTTAGTCAATAGAAGTTGAACAAGTTACCAGTTATTCCTGCAGTGCTTAACTTTAGAGTCAATATACAGCTGCTGAACGTGCGCCACCAGACGCGGCCTTACCTATGTTTCACCCGTTTGAATTGAAACAGGCCCCACCATCCAAAGGAGGCCCCAACAGACCGGCAAAATCCCATTAATCTCCTATAAAAGCCACAAGGTATGAAATCAACCTTGTTATTCGCAATCTTCTGGAGAAATACTACACTACCCACATTTCTAAGCAAAATACTGACGTCTCTGATTGGTAGAAATTGCGGTTACCATGGCGATGTTTACCGCCCCCGCGAACGGCTTAAGGGATAGTTTGTGTTTATACCTTCACCTTTTATTATATATCATTGAAACGGGCCCCCAGATGCGTTAGGGAGCTGCTGTGTGCCACCATGGCAAGACATGCTCCAGGTGAAGATAAACTTAAAGCATCCACGCTCTGAAGAAAACGCTGCTCCTATTCATATTCTATGAGAGGAAAGCAAAAAAATTGGAATGTCACCCAGTGAGCTGTGCACAGCTGGCGACAGGGTCATTATCCAAGCTTTTGAGGTTGCCATGCAACCTAGGTTTAATGTGCACTGCTCACAGTCCATCCAAGCTAGAGACCGAGCTAGTTCTAAACACTTTTGTTAGGTGTTATTGTACAGTACTGACAAAGAGTAGGGAATGTAGCACCAAGCTGAAATTAAGAGTTTTAGTGCTGTATATTTTGAAGAAAAGTTAGCCAGTTCAAAAGTTAAAGCAAACAGAGACTATTACAACACACACAGTGGTACACCGGCAGCAACAGTATATGAGTTCTAGCCTAACAGAGCAGAGCTTTGGCCAAATGATTCAATGTGCAATATATATTTTTTCCCCTGAAAATATTTTCTTTGATGTGTTTTGTTCACATGCTTGTTGGTTTTAGCAGGAGATTAAACTGCAACTACTATGAAAAATATCAGATTACTACAGTTAAATCAGATTCAAACTAGCCATTGACAGAAGTTCCGTTTCACACTCAGCTTTTATTTCATTACTATAGTAACCAACTGCTAGTAAATTTCAGAATTGGGACATAAAGCAGCTTCCTACATCTTATGGTTTGGCTTAGTTGAGAAAAATACCAAAGCACTTGTTACAAGGAATACATGTATTATTCAGAAACATTACAATCTATCCTCATTCATTACAATTGTTTTGCGGTATAATTTGGGGGAACAATATTTTGTAACAAATTTACCAGCCACTGTTACTTTGAGGATCTGCCTTGTGGTTATGGGAAAGGAAAGAGTCCCTATATGGCTTATGCAACAGTTTATTTCCTTCAATACAATGACATGCAAAACAAATATGCCCCTAGACCACCCTAGGAAAATCACTGCTAGAATCCTGTAAGAAACACTTGAACTTACCACCAATTTATAAAATTCATATTTTTTTAAGTGTATTGGCTCATCTTTTAGCATTATGGAGGACCAAGTTTGACAAAATAAGAAATAAATATATAAATAAATAAATGCTCAAAAAATAAATAAGCATACAATTAATTGCTCAATAAATGATTTTTCCGTACCAAAGCAACATTCGGAGTAGTGGTTCAAATGGAATTGTAGTTATTGGTTTGAGGCACGTCTCAACTTCAGTGTCAAACTGCCATCACTACTTATAACCTCATCGGCCGGTAGCATGTAGTTTCGAACGATGCAGTCTACAGTTAACCAAGCAACAGGCAGAAGTTTTCCCCTTAAAACACAACCCCTTCTCATTTGCATAATGAGGCAGAAATGCATACAGAAATGTAAATAGCATTGAAGAAATAAATAGGGTAAAAATTACAAAGGAAGAATAAAACAGACAAAAATATTATAATATACACAAATACATACATTTAAAAAATAAGTCATAAATAAATAAAGTTAAAAATATAACAGACAATAAATAAATAAGGTAATTATTACAAAGGTGAATAAATAAAGAAGCTAATTAAAAGAGAGATATACATTAATGTCTCATTGTATAATTTAATTACTGCCTAGATTTATTTATTTACTGTGCAATTATTGCATGCTTATTCATTTTTTGAGCATTTATTTATTTGTATATTTATTTCTTATTTTGTCAGACTTGGTCCTCCATATACCATGTCTGTAGATGTCGTTGAAAGTACATTGTGTCATTCAGAACGTAATTAGCACCACTGCTTGCTTCTATTTACCTTGTGAATATGCGCATGTGCAAATGTCCTGATTGTAAATAACAAGACGGTTTGCACATGCAAATGAACAAAGTCACACAGTAAACAGAATGAATTAGCAGTGGTGCTTTACACGTCTTTAGCATGACATTAACATCAACAATACAGCTTAGAGCACTAAGTAATGAACCTTTCCTGCTCATTAATTTATGAACGTTCTTATTTAGTGACTTTAGAAAGACCAGGCACTTGGCATCGAGAATAGAGTGGAATATAAACTAAAGAGAATGATACTTGCTCTAACATTTAACAGGAACATTTGATACGTTTCAGGAAAAAAATTCCAAATTGCACCGATATTATAGCCAAATAAACTGTGTAAACTCTGAACCATTGTCTTAATGAAATGTCATTGTGGTTGCTAATAGTTGCCAGCTATTGTAAAAGTACGTTTTTGACGAACAGCCTAAGAACGGCCCTTACATTTGATATATTGGTTACTTACCACAAACCCTTGCACATCATTGGTTAACAGACATATTTGTTCATGTTGGTTGTGCCAAAATTGTTGCTTCTGAAATATCTTGTCTAAAATAAATGTCACTAATGTTCAACCTAATGCATCATGGAAAATTTAAGAGAAAAATGTTCTGTACTAGGTGGAATGTATGTAAAAACTGTGTGTGTGTGTGTGTGTGTGTGTGTGTGTGTGTGTGTGTGTGTGTGTGTGTGTGTGGGGGGGGGGGGGGGGGGGGTGTTACTGGGCAATTTGTTACTTTGTGTTAATTTGTGTTACTGTAGAATCTGGACTGTTTGTATGTGTGTAGTTGGAGACAATGTGCCTGATTGAGATGACAATAGCAAAACTTGGATTTTAAAGTATGTTCTGGTTGTCATTGGCAGGATTCAGGTCTCTGTTGTCAATCTTTGAACATTAGGAAAAGGCAGAGTCATCTTGTGATAAAGACAGCCACACAAAGACAGCCAGGCTAGTTTAAAAGGAAATGCATATGACAAATGTGAGACATTTACAGGCACAGTTTATTTTAACATAAGAGAACAAGTTTTTCTGGTACGGAGATGCCAATAATCAAATAATCAGTTCAAACAGTAATTTGTTTAAGCAAAGTAGTTTCCATGTAACACTCATTACCTTTAACTGTATGACATCACTAAACAAGTTTGTATGAGCTTTTGGAAAGTGTCCAGATGTTTTGCAACATTTTACAGCTGATTTGAATCCATGTGTTTGTGTGGCAGATCGAGTCTGGATGAATACTGCCCAACTGAACAGGTCAACGCCATTCAGAGTCGGATACTAGCCATCCTGGAGTCCCTCTACGGATCGTTGGATGTTCATAAGGAGTACGAGATGCCAGAGGACAACATGTCCAAGGCTTCATAGCAGGTCACTGGGATGGCAGGACAAATTCATTAGTGAACCATTGTTTAACTCTGACTTTAATTATGCACTGGTGCCGGTATGACATTTCTGCTTGAAGATAGTATTTCTTGTTCGTACCTTTTTAAAATAAACTGTGTATGTTGACCCTTACAGCGTACAAAAACATACAGTATGTATGCCAAATTACAGGAAACACCTAGGTGAGATCTTATACTGAAAGCAGTTTATTTTAATTCAAATACACATTTTGTGCAGGTGCATTAGCCTATTATCTAGGCTACAGTGGCTTAGATATAGATCTGATTAACTTCTATAGTTTTTAGCTTAACCTGGTGATTTTTCACAATATCCCATAGCTGTCTTAAATTACCACATGTTAACCCAATTGAAAAAAAAACAAAAAGGAAGGTTCTGGAACTCATGTTGAATGTCCTATCATAAAATGTAGTTTTTTCCTTGTTTGTCACATGTACTGTATGTCTTGGAACACAGGTGTTTCATGTTGCAGGTTCAGTCAAATAGTATAAAATCAAAACAGTCACCACCTGTTCCTTTGGATTTTCCTTCAAAGTAGTATTTTAGTTTAAATACCTGTATTGTCTAGACTTTTGCTTTAAAACAAATGGTTACATTTAAAATACTGTTTTTATATTATCTATGTTTCATTTGTATGTAATTTTATGTGTGTTACATCTTGTATCCAGTCCTGTTGTGGATGCAGGCATAATAACTAATTTAACTGCTATGGAGACATTTCTCACCATACTACGCTACTCTGTTTAGCTATAGGGATTATTTATTAAATGAATTTTACTTTTGTGCCCAGAACTGGTTCTCTTTAAAAATGGTTTTCTGTGATGCATCCTTTAATAAAATATGAGGTAGTGCTCATGACCTTAGCTGACCATTTTTAATCTTTTTTTATTAGTTTCTTGTGCTTCAAAGCAAGTAATTGTGATTAGAGCCGACACACACCAGTTTGTTTGCTCCTACAGTCAGTTGCTTAGCAACTCAATGCACAACTTTGACCTTATTCATCTCACTGTTTGTAAAATTTGATGAAAAGATTTTCTCTGAGTCAGTCAAGGCATGTCATTAGACAATAGCACCACATCAATGCCTTGGCTGTCAGTTCAGTCTACACTGTGTTCTACCACAGGTAATCAAGTGAGTTGGTAGTGTTCAGTACTACATAAATCCATTTAAAAGAATAAATGTGTTTCAAAATTATGTTTTTAGTCCAGATAACTTGCTTTTAATGTCCTTGTCAGTCAGGATTTTCCATATTTCAGTGTTCTTTTGAGAACTATTTTATTTTTGTTTTTACACGCCTGTGAAAAATCATCCAATTATTATATTCATGACTCATGGCTTTACATACACAGGGTTCATGCAACCTTAGGGTTGGAATAAGCCTCTAATAATTCACTACAGAAACATACAATGACTGCAATTAAGAGGACATTGATGCTCCTCAAAACATAATTCTGATCTTTTTTTCTGGGATTGCAGCCATTTAAATATAATTTTAAACCACAGAATGATGTAGCATATTTCACAATTTAACAACGTTTAGTATGTACCTAATTTCAGCTACATGATTACTTACCAAATTCAAACAGGTAAACTAACAAATACAGGCTACAGGGATGGTCTAGACTCTAGAATATTCTAGGTCAGTGGTTCTCAAACCTTTTTTTCAGGGACCAGCCACTACATGTAATTGATCTACCCCTGAGCTAGTACACCTGATTCAACTTATCTACTAATCAACATGTTGTTTATTAGTGAATCTGATCTGATGGTTCAGGGCTAGAGCTAAACTGAGGGTCCCCAAGGAGAGATTTGAGAACCACTGTTCTAGGTGGTATAGTTTTTTACATTTTATAGACCTGCTGTCACTGGCAGAACAGGGCTATGTTCCTTGAGAGATTCTTTTTATTAGTTGACTAACTTAATATGTTTTCAAATATACAGTGAGCACCATAATTCATTGGACAGCGATTTTCTTTGTTTTGAGTTTGAAAGGATACAATGATGATGAGGTTGAAGTGCAGACTGTCAGCTTTAATTTGAGGGTATATTCATACATTTCAGATGAACCGTTCAGAAATGACAGCACCTTTTGTACACAGTCCCTCTATTTTCAGGCACCAAGAAATATTGGACAGTTTAACATAATTTTGAATAAATTAATAATTGTCAATATTTGGGCACATTTTATTATTTGAAGTGTCTTTGATATTACAAACAGGTGTTGATACAGAAGACCTAATGTGACAGACACAATAGCCAGAGCAAGTCAGTGGTGACATTGGACAACCCTGTCACTCCAGATGTTAAATCAGTAACTGAGATTGGTTATTTATTATAGTGCAGGTACTCCCTTATAAAAGTTGGAGCTATTTAATGGATGTTTCAAATGTTCCCTTTCTGTAGGACAAAAAACAATTAGGAGCACTCTACATGATTGGTGACCTTTTACAAATAACCGTACCTTAATAATTTCAGTTGTAAATCAGAAAAAAAATTTAGAATGATTTCTAATTCCCCTATTTAACCCTGAAATAATTTTCTTTACTCCTACCCATCTGGAGAAAAACAGAAAACATATCAGCCCATCTACTCCAATACTGAATGTTATTGTTTCTTGTTGCAATATATGACCACCATTCTACTGGGGTCTGTCTATGATATTTCAGAAGATATTGCTATAAAAATAACTATATCCCTCTCCAGCAGGACAATATTACACTTGGTCCCCCATCAGTACAGATTGCAGGTCTAATCTTACCCTTATATTTGTATTGGGACAGTAAAGTTAAAAGTTGTGTTTTTGCTCTACATTCAAGGCATATGAATATATGATTTAAGATGAATATGAGGCGAGAGTACAGAATGTCACTTTTTATTTCTGGTTTTAAAACATGTTTTACAGAATAACTGCACTTTCAGAATTCCATCTCCCCATTTTATGTGATCATAAGTATTGCGACAATTCAACATAAACCTGTAACTTTTTCGAAAACTACAAAAAAATACAACAATGTTTTAGGACTAGTAAACATTACGAAGTAGCATATTGGATCCAGGGGTTTGAAAACGTCAACTTAAATAAGACAAAATACAGACAATAGTAGAATAACAAAATCAACATTTCACAATATCTAACTAGAAACAAATGTATATTATGGACAAAATAATAATGTGTATTTTCAGAAATTGGTTACATTGTCCCTTAAAAAAATTGACATAAAAAATCATGAAAATTAATGGAACGTTACAAGGTGCAGCTTTAAAGCAATTGTACATATATAAGTGTGTATTTAGTCACAAATCCCTTGCATGCAATAATAGTATGGAGCTAAAAGAGTCTCAATAAAGATAAATGCACACACTACATTCACATATGCACACGCAGGATTCATGAATACACACACAGGATACACAAATGCGCAAAAAATGCACAAATGCACAGACAAAATTTAAAAAGCACAGAAGATTGGGTAGGGTGCGTTCTTGTGATTGGGTAAAACAATGGAGATATCTGATTGGTTGCAGATCATACCCTGTTTAAAAAAACGCATTTGTGTGTCGAGCCACGTCAGGGGAGTCTCAAAATTCACACACAAATTCAGTGACGTTCACAGACCGCAAGCAGTTTGTAAATCAAGATGTATTTGTGTGTGCATCAGAAATACATTTCTGAATCGTGTCCTGTGCATTTCTGAATCTTGTGTGCATTTGTAAATTTTGTGTGCATTTGTGAATTTTGTGTGCATTTGTGAATTTTGTGTGCATTTATGAATTTTGTGTGCATTTGTGAATTTTCTGTGCATTTGTGAATTTTCTGTGCTTTTTAAATTTTGTCTGTGCATTTGTGAATTTTTTGCGCATTTGTGTATCCTGTGTGTGTATTCATGAATCATGTGTGTGCATGTATGAATCATGTGTGCATGTATGAATCCTCTGTGTGCATTTGTGAATGTAGTGTGTGCATTTATCTTTATTGAGACTCTTTTAGCTCCATATAATAGCACTGAGTCTGCAATTCATTAACCTCACCGAACACTTGGTATCGTATTTTCAGATGCTTTGTCTAATGCATCCATTTTTATCTTTTATTTAAAAATGGATTTACATCAGAGACCTCTCTGTTGCAAAACTGATGATCTCTAGACCTTTTAGCAAATGCTAGTCAGACCTTTGTGTTTATGGTGCTGATCAGGGGTTTTCATCTTGCAGTGTAGCCTTTTTTTTTCTGCTGCCGTCACAGTCATAGTGACACGTTTCCCCAGCATTCTGGGGGTTGTTGGGGATTTCACTGACACTTGTTTTGGGGTTGATTTTGTTCTGGTCATTTTTCTGTCATTATCTGCTGTTGATTTCCTTAGCCAACCTGATCAGTGATGATTGTGACAAAGATTTTTTTAAAGTCATTACAAACTGTTGATTTGCCTGTACTCAGTTGTTAGCACAGTATGTTGTGCTATGCTTGGAAATAGGTTCATTTCTTGCTTGTCTGTTGTAGACAGACAAGTCCCGGTTCTTTATTTTGGATTATGCCTACTGACACGAAGCGCAGAAGGCAAAAGCAAAGAATGTAAAATATAGCAAAGACTCACCGTGCTTTTATCTGTGAACAATCATTGCAGCCGGAAACACCTGACCAATTGGAAATACCTGTGAGGAAAATGTCCCAATGTTATTAAAAAATGGAGGATGTGTTTCGGAGTACTGTGTACAATATGTATTTCTACAAAATGTGTAGAAACTGACAGAAATAAAAGTTGATAGTCTGTATGTTTGCCTCATTTATCTTTGAATTGTAATTTCCAATGCCTTGAGTGTACAGGAAATACAGTGTTTATATCTTCAATAAATCAAATTTATTTTATAAAGCCCTTTTTACATCAGCAGTTGTCACAAAGTGCTTTTACAGATACCCAGCCTAAAACCCCAAAGAGCAAGGAACAATGTAAAATAGAAAAACAGTGGCTAGTAAGAACTCCCTAGTAATTTGCTAGAGAGCATCCAGACTCAGTGGCGTGGCCATTCCTCTTCTGGTTATGCTGGTTTTAAAGTTCAAGGGTGCATGTCCAATAAGGTCAAATTGTTTATCAGCACACATTAAAGTCCTGTGAGTAGTCCTGCAGCCCGCTGTGGTCGGTGACAGTCGCTTTGGACAAGATCATCGTCCATACGGGTAGTTCTGCATTGTGTTCCATGGACTCCGGTCATATTAGGTCATCATCCTAGGATTCAACAGGACACCAGAGAAATTAGATGGGGCATTGAATAAATCAGCAGTACCTCAGCGTAGAATGCAAATTGATACTCGTCCTCTAGCCAATGAATGAAGCCTGTACTATAGTAAATAAACCCATCCCGAGGGGCTTATAGAAATAGTCACAACAAACAAACATTCAAAGCACTGAATAAGGTTTTTCAAAAGCACCAAGCTGGAGTTTCCCAATTTACGAGCACAATATTATTATTTTTTGTTGGAAGACACCGCCATGTATTCTTTGTGCTGTATGCAGAACTGTATCTCAGCTGCTTAGCAGATTGTAAATGATTGTGTTGTAACATTAATATGGACCTGTGTGCTTAGCCTCCAGAGGCTGCGACAACAGTTGTTAGATCTTAACACCCTTCTTTCCCTCTGCATGTTCGAATGACGCTTGCCAAGGATCTCCGGTAGAGTGCATAAAGGAGCCAGTGAAACATTGAAGCTAGTTACCACAGAAAAGGAATATTGTGGATTGCCACACCTATAATGTGCTAGTAATGGATAATGTGTAAATTGGAAAAATATCCTTTGCAAACTGATGGCCTTCATATTATTGAGCTGGATCAGCCCACTCTATAATGGCAGCCCCAAAAGAACCGGTCTGTGAGAACCAACCTAGATGAGTCAGTGAACACTAAAGTTATGCAACCTTTTTAAATGCACCAAAGGCAGCAGACTGTAATGGATGACATCAAAGAGGGCTTATTCATTGTGTTGCGCCTTTCAAAACAACACAGACCTTTTTACCATGAAAACAAGAGACTGCATCAAACTACTGAACTAATATGAGCTTTAATAGAGCAAAGGGGACAAAAGGAGTACATATTTATATTTTGTTTGTTTCTGTCCGTCTCTGAAATTTGTCTACAGGTAAAAATATCTTAATAAATGCATGAAGAATTCATTTAAGCAGATAACAGCAGATTTTATCAGCAGATAAAAAAGAACTAGGCCTACATCCAGTTAATATAAACCAAAGTATGACTTAGTATAGGCTTATTTAAACAAAGTTGTTAAAACTGACAACTCCCATGCAGTGGTTTAAAGCCACAACAGGTGGATTCAGAACCATGGCCAGCTCCGGAGCCTACTGAATTGTTTGTGATTCCTTAGGCTGCGGCGCTGGCCATGGTGCTGAATCCACCTGTTGTGGCTTTAAACCACTGCATGGGAGTTGTCAGTTTCGCTCCCTCAAAACTTGTGACATCTGTGGCATTGTGCTGTGTAATGAAACTGCACATTTTAGAGTGGCCTTTTATTGTGGCCAGCCTAAGGCACACATGTGCAATAATCATGCTGTTTAATCAGCATCTTGATATGCCACACCTGTGAGGTGGATGGATTATCTTGTCAAAGGAGACGTGCTCACTAACACAGATATAGACAGATTTGTGAACAATATTTGAGATAAAAGGCCTAGTTTTGTGTACATAGAAAAGTCTTAGATCTTAAAGTTTGGATCATGATAAATGGAGGCAAAAACAAAAGTGTTGCGTTTATATTTTTGTTAAGTGTAATATGGAAATGTACAGCAACAGCTACAGATTTGATTGATTAACCCATGCTCTATCGTTCCTGGACAGCCTACTAGACATGATAGATCCATTGGAGTATCACAAAAGAAGATAAAGAGTTGGTGATACCATTTTGTTGCAGACACTGCTTTTATTGCATGCAAGGGATTTACAACTACACTACCAGTCAAAAGATTTAGAACAACCAAGGATTTTAATGTTGTTGATAGAAATTCACCAAGGTGGATATATGTATATCCAAGACATTACCAATGTTGCAAATGTCTATTACTGTTGGAAATGACAGATTGTTGATTTATTATTCACATACTTCTGCAAAGTCAAATTATTTAGCACTAATTCAGTGTTCTAATGATGAAACCTCATCCATAATTGTATGTATATATATACATATATTATATTCTTATTATTTCAGATCTATTGAATGCCATCTAGCTGAATAGAGGTTTTAATTTCTATTAAAAAAGGTGTACAATCCTCTGTGTTCTAAACCTTTTGACCAGGAGTGTAAAGACAACATTTTAAGTATTTACACTACACTACTGACACTAACACATACTGTAGCAGTAACATTGGTTTTAGTTTTCCATTACAGCAGAAAACAAACTAGCTAGTAGTACTGTTGCACTACATATTACATTTTCTCCTAGGATTTCCTGACACTGGTGCACTTCTACACTTCCATCATAGAGTCCATCCTGACCTCCTCCATCACCGTCTGGTACACTGCAGCCTCCGGCAAAGACAAGGGCAGGCTGCAACGCATCATTCATTCTGCAGAAAGGGTAATTGGCTGCAATCTGCTTCTGCTACAAGACCTACACGCCTCCAGATCTAAGAGGAGAGCAATAAAGATTGTGTCTGACCCCTTCCACTCCAGAAATGGGCTTTTCAGAACTCTTCCCTCCGGCAGAAGATTGAGGTCTATCAAAACCAAGACCTCCTGCCACAAGAACAGTTTCTTTCCCTAAGCAGTAGGCCTCGTGAACATGCCCCAGAACCCAAACTGACTTTCATTATACTTCTCTTTACATTATGTTGTACAGTACAGTATATTATATATATTGCACTGTAGATATCCTGTATTTCCTGCACCTTGATGAGGTTAAATGCCTAAAAATGTGTACATTATACTGTTGCTTACATTATACTGTACATTACATATACATAGCCTATATACATATACCTGTCCACATACTGCGCCTTAAAGGTAATTTTGTTTTACATTTCTTTGATTTATGTACAAATAAGACATGCACCAATAGACCAGACAAAATTCCTTGTTTGGTAAAACTTACTTGGCAATAAATATCTTTCTGATTCTGATTCAATTAGTCCATCTTGCCTTCCACACATTGCAGATTTCCTGTGCCAGAGGATGCAAAGCAGCCCCAGAGCATCACTGAGCCACCACCATGCTTGAATGTGGTCAGAGTGTTCTTTTCAGTGTAGAGTATGCTTCATTCTTCTTCCTCCAGACATAATGCCAGATCCATAATGCTGAAAAAATTCCAGTTTTGTTTCATCACTCCACAGAACCCCAAAATGTCTGTGGCTACTTTGTATGATTTTGAGCATATTGGAGCTGATTTTTTTTGCGCTTTTGGATTAGTGGTGTACGTCTTGGAGTTCTGGCATGGAAACCTTCTGAGTTTAATACGCACCTTTACTGTGCTGACTGAAACCTCAGTGCCCACAAGGCTTGCTGCAGATCGTATGCAGTCACTAGGGTTTTTCACAACCTGCCGTCTCAGAAATCTGGTTGCAGCCATTGATAGGTTCCCTTTTCTGAGGTAGTGTAACCACTGTTCCCTTAACTTTGAACTTGTGAAATAGGCTTCTAACAGTGAACTTTTTGTATCCTGTTCCTAGTTTGTGAAGGGCGATGATCTCTTCTCTTAACTTTTTGGACCTGAAAAGGGTACTTGAACTGCTAGTGAAAGCTCCTTTAGCAAATAATGAGTCTTTAGTCAAATAACAGTTTGTTTCATGTTTCACTACAGGTCGGGAACAGTGTGTACGGAGTGCCCTGATCAATAAACATCACTTCGTCTTCATTCAAAAATGACTTTTATTTAGAAAAAAAATTGAACTGATGCCAGCACAATATATTGCTGCTAGAAGAATGGAAATTAAGTCATGAATGCCCATCATTGAATTTTTATAATTTGTCAAATATCAGTGACAGCTTTTATTTTGCAAAGTAAATTCTGGGTTTGTGTTGACAGCTTGATTCTGCTGCTTGAAGAACAGTAATGATGCCTCGAAGGCCCATCACTACCGACAACCATGCCACATATATTTGCAGTAACGAGAAGTTAAATAAGAGAACCTAATGAAGAAGGCCGGTAAGTGTATGGGTACTGGAGCCTTTCTTATTTTTAAATCAATGGAGGCCCATTATTAATGTGATTATTTGGAATATTGCAATAAATATATTTTATTATAAATTGATTTTCATGTCATTATTGTAATTATTGTTTTGCTTGAAGCATGCTGCAATGCTGGTATTATTTGTTATCAAGTTTACGCTAATCCTGTCTACCCTATACCCTATAACATGTTTATGTCTTTTTAACTTGTCTTGATTAAACACTTTGCCTGAAAGTGATCACTCAAAGTACATTTTTTGGAGATGCTTAGAGCTTAAACTGAATTCTGCAAAGATCTGAGATACAGAAAATTGTTGGCATTCCCATCACATACTGTAACCCTTATCTCAGTCCAGGACTGATGCAACCTGAGGTTCTGTCTCTTATACAGGACTCTTCCTGTTCTGTAGGATCCCTCTGTTCTATGCTGCAGTAGCTTTCCTAAATGAAAAACCCATTAAATATACATTGCTGTCTGCAGGTATTAGGACAGATTATCACGTCTTCTTTTGGTTCTATACTCTAGTTTTACACTTATTAGAAGGTATTTGTGACCATATTTATTTTATGATGAGAATACCTTCTATAAATAATGCTTCAACAGGGAACCATCTGTAAAAGTGATTCTTGTTATAATGGTATGGTTTATGAGAAGCCCTCTAGGCCAAGATTGAATACTTCACATGCACATACATATATACTTGTACTAAACACTTGCACATACATATATACTTCACTCGCATATACATGCATACTTCACTTGCACATACATATATCCTTCACTCGCATATGCATATATATTTATTCACTTGCACATACATATATACTCCACTCGCATATACATATACTTCACTTGCGCATACATATATACTTCACTCGCATACACATATATACTTTCCACGCATAAACATATATAGTTCACTTGCATATACATACATACTTCACTTGCACATAGAAATAATTGACTTGCACAAACATATACTTGACTTGTACATAAATGCCAAAAGTCGGAAGTAGTGGGGTATAAGAATGTATGTGTTATTTGATCGGCGGCCGAGGTGGACGGCTGGGTTAGCCTAAAAAGTTGGGTTTGCGTCCCCAAGCTCTAGAGCGTCAGCGGATCTTATAGGGTTAAATCTCTTTTTTGGCCCATTTTTCCTGAGATACACAAGCTGCCTTAATAATTATGAACACCTTGATATAGGGTGTTGATCTCCTTAGGCCACACAATCCCTCATTACACAAATACACATCAACTGATATGCTTAAATCCAATAGGCATTCCAGTTTATACAGCTTAGAGTTGGAACATATGCATAATAATGATGATATGGTCAAAATACTGACTTGCCTAATAATTGTGCACATGGTGTATATGTAAATCTATCCATACACTCATGGCCACTTCATTAGTTACACCTTGCATATCTCCTGTTACAATACATTCCAAAGGTGCACAATTGGATTGAGATCTGGTGACTGTGGAGGACATTTGAATACATTAAACTCAATGTCATGTTTATGAATCCATTTTGAGATGATGTGAGCTTTGTGACATGGCACCTTGTCATGCTGGAAGTAGCCACTAGAAGATGAGTACACTGTGGTTATAAGGGGATGGACATGGTCAGCAACAATACTCAGGTAGGCTGTGGCATTAAACAATGCTAAATTGGTACTAAGGGACCCAAAGTGTTCCAAGAAAATATACCCCATATCATTACACCACCACCACCAGCCTGAACCATTGATACAAATCAGGATACAGTGGGGAGAACAAGTATTTGATACACTGCCGATATTGCAGGTTTTCCTACTTACAAAGCATGTACAGGTCTGTAATTTTTATCATAGGTACACTTCAACTGTGAGAGACGGATTACAATTACAGAGATCATACGTTTCCTGTTGTTCTTGACCAGGTTTGTACACACTGCAGCAGGGATTTTGGCCCACTCCTCCATACAGAACTTCTCCAGATCCTTCAGGTTTCGGGTCTGTCGCTGGGCAATACGAACTTTCAGCTCCCTCCATAGATTTTGTATTGGGTTCGAGTCTGGAGACTGGCTACCCCACTCCAGGACCTTGAGATGCTTCTTACAGAGCCACTCCTTAGTTGCCCTGGCTGTGTGGTTTCGCGTCATTGTCATCCTGGAAGACCCAGCCACGACCCATCTTTAATGCTCTTACTGAGGGAAGGAGGTTGTTGGCCAAGATCTTGCGATACATGGCCCCATCGATCCTCCCCTCAATATGGGGCAGTCGTCTTGTCCCCTTTGCAGAAAAGCATCCCCAAAGAATCATGTTTCCACCTCCATGCTTCATGGTTGGGATGGTGTTCTTGGTGTTGTACTCATCCTTCTTCTCCTCTAAACACAGCGAGTGGAGTTTAGACCAGAAAGCTCTACTTTTGTCTCATCAAACCACATGACCTTCTCCCATTCCTCCTCTGGATCATCCAGATGGTCATTGGCAAACTTCAGACGGGCCTGGACATGTGCTGGCTTGCGCAGGGGGACCTTGTGTGCGCTGCAGGACGGCGTTTGTGTTACTAAGGGTTTTCATTGAGACTGTGGTCCCAGCTCTCTTCAGGTCATTGACCAGGTCCTGCCGTGTAGTTCTGGGCTGATCCCTCACATTCCTCATGATCATTGATGCCCCACGAGGTGAGATCTTGCATGGACCCCCAGACCGAGGGAGATTGACTGTCATTTTGAACTTCTTCCATTTTCTAATAATTACGCCAACAGTTGTTGCCTTCTCACCAAGCTGCTTGCCTATTGTCCTGTAATGTCTTTTATACAGGTAACGAGTTCAAACAGGTGTAGTTAATACAAGTAATGAGTGGAAAACAGGAGGGCTTCTTATAGAAAAACTAACAGGTCTGTGAGAGCTGGATTCTTACTGGTTGGTAGGTGATCAAATACTCAAATACTCAAATACTTATTGCATGTCATGCAATAAGATGCAAATTAATTATTTAAAAATCATACAATGTGGTATTCTGGATTTTATATATTTGGTCTCTCACAGTTGAATGATGAAAATTACAGACCTCTACATGCTTTGTAAGTAGGAAAACCTGCAAAATCGGCAGTGTATAAAATACTTGATCTCCCCACTGTATATCCATGCTTTCATTTTGTTTACTCCAAATTCTGACCCCATCATCTGAATGTCACAGCAGAAACAGAGACTCATCAGACCAGGGAATGTTTTTCCAATCTTCTGTTATCCCATTTTTGTGGGCCCGTAGAAATTGTAGCCTCAGTTTCCTGTTCTTAGCTGACAGGAGTGGCACCCAGTGTGATCCTCTGCTGCTGTAGCCCATCTGCTTCACGTTATGATGTTGTGTGTTCAGAGATGCTCATCTGCATACTTTGGTTGTAACAAGTGGTTATTTGATTTTCTGTTGCCTTTCTATCACCTCAAACCAGTCTGGCCATTCTCCTCTGACCTCTGCAGGGCATTTTCGCCCAAAGAACTGCTGCTTACTGGATGTTCTCTGTTTTTCGGGCCAATCTCTGTAAACACTAGAGATGGTTTAATGGGTAACTCCCACTCGATTAGCACTTTCTGAAATACTCAATCCAGGCTGTCTGGCACAAACAACCATGCCATGTTCAAAGTCAGTTAAATCACCTTTTTCTCCATTCTGATGCTGGGTTTGAACTTCAGCAGATTTTGACCATGTCTACATGCTTAATTTATTTATTTTATGTCACCTTCAATTAACCAGGTGAGCCGATTGAGAATTAATTCTCATTTGCATTGGCAACCTGACCAGGATAAACGTAACAGTGCAAGGGACTTTTGGTCAAAGTGGAAAGAACACCCCATGACAGCTGCAGTTTTGGAGATGCTCACCTAGTCGTCTAGCCCTGAAAATTTGTCATCTCAATTTGTGTCTTATCAAACTCAATCAAATCTTTAAGCTTGACCATTTTTCCTGTTTGTTCATTTTCTCCTCAAAGTTGATGTGTTAGAAGTAGGAAAAATGGGCACGCTTAAGGACTTGAGCAACTTTGAGATGACTAGCCGACTGGGTCAGAGCACCTACAAAACTGCAGCTCTTGTGGGGTGTTTCCGATCTGCAGATTCCACAGTGGTGGGTACTGCATGGGGCATTAGTGACACAACGGATGGCACAGAGGTAAACTACATCACATTTTTTGAAGAGAGTATTGGAGGCTATTTTATAAATGACTTCACAGAAGCAGGGCCGGCGCCACGGGGGGGCGTGAGGGGGCGACGCCCCCTCACCGGGACTCTCCCGCCCCCTCAGACCAACATTAATGTTAAAGGAATTTTTTATGATAAAATATGCTATTTAAAAATCCCATTTGCCAAATGCATTTTCTTCCTAGAGTGAATATTAACAAAAACAAACAAGAATGCTTTATCACTGTAACGTTTCCCAGTTCCCCTTCCATGGAAACAGCCACTTCCTTGGTCAATGCTGCTCAGAACTACATTTCCCATACCCGGACTCTATAACATTTCCTGTTCCCTTTCACAGTACTACAGCTTCCTTAGTCATGTCTCCTCAGAACTACAGTTCCCATACCCGGACTCAATTATCCTGATTCACCACACCTGCTCACTCCATTTTGTATTTAAGACACACACCTCTCCTTGCCTCTTTGCGAGGTATTGTGAGTATATTTTTCATTCCTACTGAGCATTATATCCAAGTATTTGATATTCCGGTTCGACCTTTTGCCTTGTTTGATTGTTCTGC
>JACXGM010011260.1:0-25219 GCA_016801145.1 Umbra pygmaea | reverse complement strand
CGTTATATTTTTATAATTATTAAAACTACATGAAGATTGATTGCCGGCATAATGTATATATTTTTTAAGGGCAGATGTTGCCCAATGTTGCCTATGCCTAGAAAAGCCCCAGCTTAAAGGATCATTTCAGAGTAAATACCAATATTTAATATAGTATTTAAAAACATTACCATAGACTGATTTATGTCATGAACAGTGTCATGTACTGGGTTTTTCTCCAAAAACAACCGAGAGTACAGTTTGGGGGCTTCTCTATCGGAATTTACTTGAAATACCAGAAGATCCAGAATTCAATGTGAATTTTACACCTGCACACTACGAGTCACTACTGTGGAGTCAAATTTAGTGTAAGCACCTTGGCTACTAGCTAGAAATTATACACTGCAATTTGAAACATTTACTACGGTTCACAATATAGTCCCATGCAGAGTTATAAGCCTAACATCACTTCATTGGACAGAGATTTAGCCAAAATCTGCCAAAGATTAATTTTTATTTTACGTCCGTTCCTCCAAGTATTTACACAATCACTACTAGCTACATTGGAGCTAATTGCTATATCAGTGCCCCTAGCTTAGATCTGGAGTTGGTCCCTGGGTACTGTAAATGGCTGCCCACTGCTCCCTTGAGGGATGGCTTAAATGCAGAGAATGAATTTCGCTACATGTATGTGTATGTGACAATAAATTACCTTTACCTTCACCTTTCATCCAGGCAATTTATATTTTTAAATATAAATCCCCTACCCTTAGTGTAAACACTGACATGAACACACTGCATCTGTTTCGGCGATGTTTAGTAGTTTTTTTTAGCTTTTGTTTTTGGGGGAGGTGAATATCGATGTGAAAGTATTAGCATAAATTGTGCCATTCTGAGACATTGTAACTTATGAAAGAGTGCTGAATTTAAAAACATCCAGGCATTGCTGCCCTGATATTAAGAGAAATTAAATTCTGAGATTAATAATTGTAAGTTCAACTTTTGTCCAAAAGGAAAACCGCCCCACAGATGCATCAGTTTACTCAGGAAGTAAAGAAGCCTCTGACATTTTCAGTCGTAGTCTACTGCAATGTCCTGGAAATAGGCTAATTAGTAACTTCATGTGTGTTCATATGAATTGTCTTCAAACCTCATTGCTATGTCTTTATAAAGTAAAGAAGACATTCATTTGGAACAATAATGCCTTCCCATTGTTTCTCTGAGGAAAAAGACTCACTTGTAGACATGGATGACATTTTCCATTAGATATCTCAAATGTATGTTTGTTTTTGTTTTTCTGTTATTTAAGGTCAGACCTTATTTTACTCGGCAGAACCGTCCTTTTTAATCAATATACAGTCGTGGTCAAAAGTTTTGAGAATGTCACAAATACTAATTTTCACAAAATCTGCTGCCTCAGTTTTGATGATGGCAATTTGCATATACTCCAGAATTTCATAACGAGTGATCACATGAATTGCAATCAATTGCAAAGTCCCCCTTTGCCATAAAACATGTCTACTGCATTTCAGCCCTGCCACAAAAGTACCAGCTGCCATCATGTCAATGACTGTCTCGTTAACACAAGTGAGAGTGTTGACGTGGACAAGGCTAGAGATTACTCTGTCATGCTGATTGAGTTAGAATATCAGACGGAAAGCTTTAAAAGCAGGGTGGTGCTTGAAATAATTGTTCTTCCTCTGTCAACAATGGTTACCTGCAAGGAAACACTTGCTGTCATCATTGCTTTGCACAAAAAGGGCTTCAAAGACAAGGATATTGCTGCTAGTAAGTTTGCACCTAAGCAACCATTTATCTGATCATAAAGAAATTCAAGGAGAGAGGTTCAATTTAGGGCTGCAGCTATCGATTATTTTAGTAATCGAGTATTCTCCCGATTATTCTAACGATTAATCAAGTAATTGGATAAGAAATACTTTTGTTTTATTGATGAGCAATAATATACAATATTTTGGTTTAATTTTCTGAAAAAACAACATTTTTGTTGCCTACACTACTTACAATATCATCTCTCAAAAAACTAAACATTGAGTGCAACTAAGTGCCATATTACATTGTTTTTAAAGAAAACATATTCTGAAATGCAATAACAACCTCAAACTAAGGCATACATTAAGTTGCACAACCTAATTTTCAAAACTACAAGTTTCAACCTGAGACTGATCTGTATATAGGTAAATATTAGTTATACTCAACATGTTTTCATTTATATATTTGATTACAATGTCACACAGCTCTGTTACACTTATGCTAGTAGACCATTCATTGGCCTGTTTGACACACTTGAATCGATAAGTGTCAAGTGTCATACAAGTCTACAAAAGTGCATATATCAGGCCCTTTGTCAACAGTTATTAAAGGGATAGGTCCCTTTAGCAGACTGTTAGCACTACACAATTGGCTCGCCCCCGCATGTGCCTCCAGAGGTCTGAATTTCATCAGCAATTTCGACCTGTTCTGGGAGAGAAGAAATCTCTTTAAAAGGGACGGGATTCATCTAAACAACTCTGGACTATGAATGCTTCCAGATCATCTGGAATACAATATCCTCCATTCTTCAATAGTTTCACCAAAGGAGGAAATAGAAAATACACAGCAATACTCTCCTATCAGGGTGATCTCAGAAAAACTGAGGAAAGTGGGTGAAATGGATGAACTAATTATGAATGACCACAGGACGTCACTTCATCGCCTAAATGGACATGTCGTTGACACATCCCACAACAATCAGTGCTCATGGACAAAATCTCAGCTGAGTCCTGTCCATAGAGCTCACCACAGACAGACTGCGTCGTATTAGAAGTGCTTCAAGATTCCAACGACAACTTTTTTTTGGAAAACAGCCAGGGAAGCCATTTTCTGGTGACACTAGAGAACCAGTTGCTCTTGATCTTCTTTGAAAAAATCGAGGATCTGGTTTATGCTGGAATCAAACTATCCCACTCTATTGCTGCGATAGAGCCCCCAGATATCAACCAAAAGTGCAGAGGCCCTCCAGTTCGCCCTATTCCACCTGTGAAAAGGCTTCGGCCCCTCCCACAGCGCAAACCAGAACCAAAAACAACTGAAAACAGCTCTCAGTGATATGTGTCGGGTCCCCGCTATGATAACAGTATCAAATGTTTACAGAACAAGCGGGAACCCAGCGTGCCTGTATCTTTCTCTATTCCTGTTCTTTTACATAATAGAATGTCTAGGGCTCTCTCAAGCCAGATAGCAAACCCATCTAATCTACTGCCTATCACATGTCAAACTAAGATTGCTGTGGGGGAAAGTATTAATACCACTGTTACATTAGCACTTTTAAACATCCGTTCGCTTAAAAATAAATCACTTCTATTCAATGACTTAATAACCACAAACAAGGGGCAGGCATGGTGGCCTAGTGGTTGGCACTGTGGCCTCACAGCAAGAAGGTTCTGGGTTCATCCTAGGCCTTTCTGTGTGGAGTTTGCATGTTCTCCCCTTGTCTTTGTGGGTTTCCTCCGGGTGCTCCGGTTTCCCCCACCATTAAAAACATGCAGGTTAGGTTTGGGACTACAGATGGAAATTAGCATCTATGCTATAATCTGGCTCATTTTACAGTCTGTACAGAAGTGTAAGATTGTTGATTAATGTGCACTGTCCCAAGTAAATAAATGAACAATATCCAAACAACCTAGATTTTATGTTTCTAAATGAAACATGGCTATCAGAGAGCTGCAGTGCAACAATCCTCAATGAAACAGCCCCTCCTAACTTTAATTTTATGAGTGACTGCAGAACGGTTAGGAGAGGAGGAGGCGTAGCTGCCCTTTATAAAGATGTCTATCAATGTAAGCAAGTCTCATTTGGGAATTACCTGTATTTAGAATATCTGGGAATTGTGTTAAAAGGTGCTCCACGCATTCTACTTGTCATTATTTACAGGCCTCCCAAATACTCTCCAGCCTTTATTGAGGACTTTACAGAATTGCTATCAGCAATTTCCTCAGAGTTTGACTGTCTTGCTATTGCTGGAGATTTTAAGACAAAACTTGTAGTCCATTATGACATCTATAAAAACACCCTTCATGCCTTGAATGTAGAACTAGGCAAAGCTAGACAGACCTTTTTCTCAAATATTATAAACAGCAACTTTAACAACACACACACTCTTTTTGCTACTGTAGAGAGACTAACAAACCCCCCAAGTCACATTCCCATTGAAATGCTCTCAGACAGTAAATGCAGTGAGTTTGCTTCTTTCTTCTCAGAGAAAATCAATAATATCAGAAAGGTGATCAGCACATCTTTGAGTTGCGCTGAGGTCAGACAGATCAGACCACAACCTCAGAAATTAGTCAATATGTCTGTTTTCGAAGCAATTATTGGTAACATTCTGGAAAAAACAGTACAGCACCTTAAAACATCAACCTGCGCCCACCTTGACACACTTCCCACATCTTTTTTTAAAAGTGTGTTTAACTGTTTAGAAGCAGATCTCCTAGAATTGGTAAATTCCTCACTTCTTTCTGGGACTTTTCCAAAGTCCCTAAAAATTGCAGTTGTTAAGCCACTCCTATTCAACCTGTATATGCTCCCACTGAGCCAAATAATGAAAAAGAAACAAATTGCTTACCACAGTTATGCAGACGACACCCAGATCTACTTAGCCCTATCGCCTAACAACTATAGCCCCATTGACTCCCTATGCCAATGCATTGATGAAATTACTAGTTGGATGTGCCAAAACTTTTTTCTGTTAAACAAAGAGAAAACCAAAGTCATTGCATTTGGAAACAAAGATGAAGTTCTCAAGGTGAACGCATACCTTGATGCTAGGGGTCAAACAACTAAAGATCAAGTCAGGAATCTTGGTGTGTTTCTGGAGTCAGACCTTAGCTTCAGTAGTCATGTTAAAGCAATTACTAAATCAGCATCAGGGTGGGAAATTAACTTTTTTGTCCACCAGCCACAAAAATGCCAAAATTTTACCAGCCACTTTTTCCCAATTTCAAATACATAAAAGAAAACACAGAAGCATATTCTATATTGCTTCAACACATTAAATTCACTATTTATACATGTGAAATTAATATAGGTCAATTACAAAAGAGACATTTAGTGAAGACAAGTCTAAGATTAATAATTTTTAGATGATTGACAAATTGTGCTAATCTGTTTGCTAATTGTATGTCCTACTAACATATTTTAGTCAGCTACTTTTAAATCACTCATGCAACAGTAGGCAGTATCAACTTTGAGAGGTGTAAAACTTTACTGTTGTAACACCTGACGAACGCAACAATATTTACACATTTGTAAATTCATTTTCTAATAATCTGTTTGGAAAACATCTGGGATTACTAATAAAAATATTGAAGCATTCATTAAATGATTTACATTTTAGTCATTTAGCAGACAGTCTTATCCAGAGTGATTAAGCACAGGGGCATTCTTCCTGGAGCAATTTAGCGCGAAGTGCCTGGCCCAAAGACAACAACATTTGGCACAGCAGGGAATCTAACCAGCAACCTTCTGACTACTAGTCCGACTCCCTAACCACTGAGCCATCTGACCCCCAATAATCACCCATCAATGTTGCAAGTGCTTCTTCAATAATGAAACGAAACATCTTACAACATTAAATATAATAAGAAACCATATTTTGGAGATTTAAGATGCTTGAATTAGAATCCGCTGTTAATAAACTAAGTTACAGTTGGACATTGCACATGTAAATGTCTCTGGGAAAACGAGAGCGCGTTAACAAGAATCAATCATTATCGCAGACTAAACGAGTGATTTGAGTGACAGCTGAATCATCCAATGAGCGTTTAGAATTCCGTGCTGTATGTGTGTGATTTTCTTTTTTCGATAACAAAATCGTATCACAATCACATCAACTTCTCCATATCTGTAATTATACACGTTTTGTCTTTGACATTTTCTATATTGACTTAATCTAGTTTACTCGGGCTTAATACTGGGAACTAAATTGATTTGTTTTTCTTCTGTACCGCAATGGTACCGCAGCTAAAGGCTGGAGTTCTCACAGACTAGCTCCGCGAAAACCAATCAAATATACACCTCGACAGAAGTGCATATTTCTTTGTTAATGAGTAAGCTTCCGCATTTTTGTCAAACGCATTTATCTCCAATCCGAAACGAGTAATGTTTAAAGTAGCCGAATAAAAAAAATGTATCATATGTTGTAGATTTCACCCGCCAGAGTGGCTGGTAGATAGGGAAATGTTACCCGCCAATGTGAAAATCTACCCGCCATTGGCGGGTGGCGGGTGTTAATTTCCCACCCTGATTCAGCATATTATCATTTTTTTTAAATCTCAAGAATTAGATGCTTTGTTTCCAGACAAGATTTAGAGAAACTCATTCATGCTTTCAGCACCAGCAGGGTGGATTATTGTAATGGCCTCCTCACTGGTCTTCCCAAAAAGAGCATAAGAACGCTACAACTCACACATAATGCTGCTGCCAGGATCCTGAGCAGAACCAGGAAATATGAGCATATCACGCCACTCATCAGGTCTCTACATTGGCTCCCAGTCACATTTAGTATAGACTTTAAAGTATTATTACTGGTATATAAATCACTCAATGGCCTAGGACCTAAATACATTGCAGATATGCTCATTGAATATAAACCCAACAGACCACTCAGATCTTCAGGATTACATCAGCTAGAGATACCAAGGATTCAGACAAAACGCGGAGAATCTGCTTTTAGCTACTATGCCAGCCGCATCTGGAACCAGCTCCCAGAGGAGATCAGATGTGCTCCAACAGTAGTCCCCTTTAAATCCAGACTCATAACACATTGGTTTAGCAACGCATTTACTAAATGAACACTGTGCTAAGTCTGAAGTGATTGCACTATATTTTATATGGTTCATTCAGTCTCTTTTATTTCTTAAACTGTACTATTTTTCTAATTGTTTTTCACTCTTATTTTAATTGCTTTAATTTTATCTTTAATCTGTTATACATTTTTATGTTTTCCTGTTTATGTAAATCACATTGAATTGCCATTGTGTATGAAATGTGCTATATTAATAAACTTGCCTTGCCTTGCCAAGTATATTGCCACATCATTATACTCACCAAATATCTACCTCTATATGTTGACATTTGTTGCACTAACTGTACAAACCCTTAATTTGTTTAATCTGAAGATCTGCACACTGTGTTCTTGTTTTTATATATTTCTGTACTTCTTGTTGTGTAATTCATGTATAACTCTGTCCTCTGCACCTTGGTGCTTTATCTTGGCCAGGTCACCATTTCAAATGAGAAACTGTTCATAACATGCTTACCTGGTTAAATTAAGGTTAAAGAAAAAATTAAAAATAAATAAAAACGTATAATTCTTTATATTATTGAAAAAAATTATGAAGAAGTGTTTTTTCCTTCTTGGCTAGCAAGATATTCAGGCGTTCACTGCTCTCTGGTAGAGTTTTGTTGCTTACTTGGCCCACATACAAATCAATGAAACCAGGCTGTTTTATATGGAAAACAGCTGCTGGTTAGTTCACATTTAATGTAGTAATAACTGAAATGTGCAATCAATGGTGTAAGTATGAACACAAGATTTTAATTGCGTATAGCCTAATTACAGCCATAGTAGCCTACCAATGTCACATTATTTACCTACCCATTATCACCTGTGCCCCACCGTGATGTGTAATGTGTCCCCCAGTAGATGGCAGTAAAGACCTGCTTTAACCAGATCAGCATTGTTCTGTTACTTCACTGTTATGAATTGCTGTACATTTACAGGGAAATTTAACAATCCATCTACTGTTCTCTTGCCATACAGTATGCTGTAGATAGAAATGCATTATGGGTGTTTAACCACCTCCATATATGAAGGTTTTCAATTCCAGTATGTAACTATAAAAACCAATGGATGTTGGGAAGTGAAGAAAGTTAAATTTTTTGTACTTCCATTTCGCAGTTTGGCAGAAAATACAATTTTATTGAGAAAACATCTAGTTTTCAACCAAAACAACTTATTTTCCTGAAAAATAGATGTTTAAATGATGTAAAGCATATCTGAAAGGAAATTATTCCCAGAATGGGCTGATATTATCATATTTTCCAGCATGGTCTACCATATGTACCTTTTTAGCGTTTCTTTTCTGTCTGTGGATGTGCTGTGTTGATGAATGAAACGCCTGCATATAGAAATGTGATTAATATTAAATGCAAATGTAATATGTTACTTGGACTTAATGCACCCATTAGTTAAATAGCTGTTATAGTGTAAATGGTTTCAATTGGTAAATGAACAACTTTACAGAGATCTGCAGATGTTCTTACTGCAGATTGATACCCCACAAGTACTATTTCACTAATGTGGTACAAGAAGTACAGGCCTGGTGTACCCCAGGTTGCTAATGTAATATAAAAAAAATTCTACACAGCAACTTATTCATTGTTAAATTAACCTAATGTTGAAGTGGATTAATGAATATACTATATTTATAAATGATTAGTTTAATTTATTTTTTTACCTTTATTTTACCAGGTAAGTTGACTAAGAACAGTTTCTTATTTACAGCAACGACCTGGGAGCAATTAGGGTAAAGTGTCTTGCCCAAGGACACAATGACATCTGGCTCAGTCAGGATTCGAACTGGCAACCTTCTGACTACAAGTCTGACTCCCTACCCACTGAGCCATCTGCGCCCCAATAGCTTGTGCTCATCAAAATACATCCCAATCCTTTAAAATATTGTCCACCATCCTACCATCTGTTTACTATTAATGCCTAGGTTGTGGCCTACTGATTAGATTGCACTTTAAAACTGTTTGTTATCAAATTTTATAGATCAAGTAACAGTTCTAATAACTAGCAATCTGTCAGCTCGGCATTAAGAATCTTACTGTGTTATTTAGAATAGTGTACATTATTATTCTGAAATCATTTGTAAAACCTAATTTATTATTTTCTTAGTAGTGAGATGTTTTCAGCTCCGTCTCAAAATGGCTTCAGAAGAAAAGGACAAAATTACTTTCACTTTCACCATATTACCTAAGCAGAATCGCCTGTGCCCCACCTTGATGTGTAAGGTAACCACCAATGTAACCACTATTGATAAAAAGCAGTGGTGATAAACACATGAATCAACGCTAAAAAAAAGTAACATTTCAACTAGACTAATCACACACAGATCAATATCAAATGGTTTGAAATCCTGTTTTGTCTTCCATGTTACTAATAAGAGAATAATTCAATCACTTCCTTGTTGATAAAGTACTACAATGTACTCTATACCTATTGGCACAGGTAATATTTTTATATTAAATTACATACTGTAACATTTGATTAGAATACAAACAGATCCATAAATATTGTGACATTTATCATTTTTTCTGTATTCAAACACATCATATGGTATTTGAATAATGAATAGGACCTCAACATGCCGACTTTAAAATTAATTTGAAGGTATATAAATCCAACTTGTGTAAAGGGTGTAAGAATCATAGCCAAAAAATTACGGTCAAAATATTTTCAGACCTGACTAAATGTTAAACATTTTGGCTTTGAAAACTCTACACAATTTACTGAAGTAAAAAAGTACATTTAAATTATACCCAAGTATTATACTTCTAGTATACTTATGTTTAACCATAAGTATGTATTCAATTTATTTAAGAAGATTTGAAGTATACTTTCAAAATATACATACCAAAATAATATACTAGAAGTATATTTAGGCCAAATAAAATACTATACTAATAATATATTTCAAGTACATTTAAATATACTTTTTTAACTTGGGTAATCAGTGTTAAATTAACCTCATGTTAAAATGGACTAATAAATACTATATTTATAAATGTTTAGTTAAATATTTTGTGCTTGTGCTCATCAAAACACAACCCGATTATTAAAAATGTGTCCACCATCTAACCGTCTGTTTACTATTAATGCTTAAGTTGTGGCCTACTGATTAGAATGCACTTTAAAACTGTTTGTTATCAAATGTTAAAGATCAAGTAACAGTACTAATAACTAGCAATCTGGCATTAAGTATCTTGCAGTGTTATTCAGAGTATATAATAAAAGTGTATGTTATTATTCTGAAATAAGTTGTACCTACTTTATTATTTTCTCAGTAGTCCAATGTTTTTTGCGCTGTCTCAAAATGGCTTCAGAAGAAAAGGACAACATTACTTTCACTTTTACCATATTACCTAAGCAGTATCACCTGTGCCCCACCTTGGTGTGTAATGTGTCCCCCACTAGATGGCAGTAAACACCTGCTTTAACACTCATAGTACATTTAGTTATTGAAAAGTGTTCTCCAGGCAGATCTGCCTTGGAGGCAGAAGTCATTTGATTGGTTGATTCAAAGCTGAGGGCAGACCTCACAGGACATTGGAAACACCTAAACTTAACCCTAGCCTTAACAACACTGGGGTGTTAAAATGTAATCCTGTGCTATATACATATATTTATATCATAATTATCAATCAAAATTATACTTAATGTGAGGTCCGCCCTCAGTTAATGAATGTTTTTAGGCTACGATATGGGAAGGGTTTATCAATGTCTGTTAATAATAATAATAATAATAGCCTAACAATGCAGTACATTACAATGTAGCACTAGTTACAGTTACAATTTTCGCCATTGAGTAAGTTTAACCTGTCCTCGGCGATGGATGAACTACGAATGATTTACGTCAGGACTCGGGAGACTGAAGAGAAAAAGGTAAACACTGCTCAGAGACTTATTAGGAGATGTGTTCACTCACTACAATGAGCATTTTTAGAGGCCCATTTACAATATAGAAGGTAAATATGCACTGGAATATTTCCGTAAGGGCCTATTAAATATTGGCAAACCTTGATAATAACATGTATGTGCCTGTTTATAGTGAAAATAAGCAAAGTTTTCAAGATAGCATATTCGCTCCATAGGATTACTCTGTAGAGTCATCTGACGATGGTCTCCAAATATGGCGCCCATGATTTGAGTTGGCCAAACTCTCTATATAAACGGCTCTGGCTTTAACCAGATCAGCATTGTTCTGTTACTAACTTCACTGTTACGAATTGCTGTACATTTACAGGGGTATACAACAAGCCATCTACTGTTCTTTTGCCATACAGCAGTATGCTGTAGATAGAAATGCATTATGGGTGTTTAAACCTCTCCATATACACTCACCTAAAGGATCATTAGGAACACCTGTGCAATTTCTCCTTAATGCAATGATCTACTCAACCAATCACAGGGCAGTTGCTTCAATGCATTTAGGGGTGTGGTCCTGGTCAAAACAATCTCCTGAACTCCAAACTGAATGTCAGAATGGGAAAGAAAGGTGATCTAACTAATTTTGAGCGTGGCATGGTTGTTGTTGCCAGAAGGGCCGGTCTGAGTATTTCACAATTTGCTTAGATACTGGGATTTTCACGCACAACCATTTCTAGGGTTTGTAAAGAATGGTGTGAAAAGGGAAAAACATCCAATATGCAGCAGTCCTGTGGGCGAAAATGCCTTGTTGATGCTAGAGGTCAGAGGAGAATGGGCCGACTGCTTCAAGCTGATAGAAGGGCAACATTGACTGAAATAACCACGCGTTACAACTGAGGTATGCAGCAAAGCATTTGTGAAGCAACAACATGCACAACCTTGAGGCGGATGGGCTACAACAGCATCCCCACCGGGGATTTCAACAGAAATCGAGACTCATCAGACCAGGCAACATTTTTCCAGTCTTCAACTGTCCAATTTTGGTGTGCTCTTGCAAATTGTAGCCTCTTTTTCCTATTTGTAGTGGAGATGAGTGGTACCCGGTGGGGTCTTCTGCTGTTGTAGCCCATCATTTATAATTTATTTCTGTATTTATTTATTTTTATTTATTTCCATATGCTTTTATTTCTGTATTTATTTTATTCATTTCCCTATATATTTAATTCTTTATTTCCACATCCTTAAGCTAATGAGAGGGCGGGACTTAATCGTTCAGCCATTGCAAGCAAGCCAATAGCGGGAGATAACCATATAACCATATAAACGGTCCATGATAGAAACATGATAGAAATTGTGAACGTAAATAATGTAGCTGGAGAGGAACCAAGGGTACGACACGGGGTTGGTTTGTAGTGTATTCGAGAGCTTCTATTATTGTCTAGACTCAAATTTGGCTATAAAATAAAGACACAGGCTTCCAATGCCAGGACCAAGACGGCACTGCACGTCTCACTTTATTTTCTAACATCCCACACCCGTAAGTAAAAAAACATACCACCCCTTTCTCACTTCCCTCTTTCCCTTCACAATAAAAGCTCTATGTTTTCTGTAACATCCTCTTAACCCTTCAAGGTCTAAACGATTTTAGGTCCGCCTGGCATATAGTTGACTTTTTAGCCTCTAGAAAGGTCATACTTTGACCTACAGTGAAGTGCCTTATGGTTCTGGACTCAGCAGACCCATGGCTACAACATGGATGAATGAAATCCAACATCCTGGGTCATTGAATATTATGTTTTATTAAATATTTATCCCAAAAAACTAAAGAACGTATGTATATTTTGTTGTTTTTTATGTGTAAAAGCATGTAAACTATAATGAATAAGGCTTTTTATAACTTATTTTCAACCCCCAGGGCTCCAGGACCAGTGTGCAAAGTTTGGGAGCCATACAAACAAGTCAACATCAAAATGCTATACTCATTTCTCACTATATTTCTATACGTTTTTGAAATCCCAGCTATATTTCACTCTTAAAAAGTGTTGGTGTTATGTAGGATGATGTCCTACATCATTGCAGGGTTGTTATTTTCTAATTTTCACTTCCTACTTCCTGTCTGTAATGTGTTTAGTAAAATAGGCGACCGTCTAAAAAACATGACCGACTTTGAGGCACCATAGCTCTGGCTGTTTATCACACAGGAATGAGCCACCACTCATTCTTTTCGTCTGATCTTCCCCTTTCCAACGGTACCAAGCTAGCATGTAGGGTTCGCGAGATAATCGCGTTTGACGCTCTAGAGCGTCAATCGACTTTGAAGGGTTTAACCTTCAACTGAGAGGTTACACAATAAAATACCTTACATACCTCCCCTCCTCCGAAAGGAAACGTCCCTGTTCCTAAACAGTAACAGCCAAAATATCAAGAACCAAGATAATCAACAGCAAAATGCCATAACCATAGAACACATAAAGACAAATCACAACCGTAACAACCGTATGCCATTCGTATTTACCTCACATACAGGGTCAACATGGACATTTACCGATAAGTGACAAAGTCCATGAAACGAACTGGAGGTCTCACAGTCCGTCTAAAGTGAGACATAGTCTGTTGGGGCTCACTGGAGCTCGTATCCTGAACAGTCTCTGCGCCTCCAGCGCCCAGTGGCTCCTCAGGTCCCCATCCTGCAACTCCTCAACCAATAGTAAGGGAGCCACAAGAGGAGAGGTAGCAGGGAGGTCAAGAGGTGAAGCAGCTGGCACTAGTCCAACAGTGTAGGGTTTGAGTCTATCATAATGAACAACCTGCTCTCGTCCATTTGGGCTTAACAGACTGCCAATCCGGTAAGTGAGCCCAGGTTCCCCCTGAGAGCCCATGACAGCCAGAACCCTGTAGGGGCCCTTCCAGTGGGGAGCAAGCTTTTTGCGGTCCTCAGTGGGGTCATGCAGCCACACCAGATCATCCATTACATATGGCTGGTGACGGGCAACTCTGTCATAATATAGCTTCCGATTCTCGTGGGCATCTGCACCACGTAGTCGGGCATCGCCAAAGGCTGTTTCCAGCCTCCCCACCAGACAGGTCACAAAGTCAGCATGAGAGGAATAAAAATCTGAGCTTTTTGTCCAAGAGGGCACCAGAACATCCCCGGGACACAAGCCTCCCGCCCATGAGTTAAGTAATAGGGGATGAAGTTGGTGCAGCTGTGGACAGATGTGTTATAGACAAAAGCCACCTGTTTCAGGTAATCATCCCATTCACCTCCACAGGCGAGTAACAACTTGGCTAGCTGATCAATAAGAGTCCGGTTGAAGCGTTCATCCATGCCATCCGGTTTGGGATTGTAGGGCGTGGTTTGTGTCTTTTTAATCCCTAAAAGATGACACATTCTCCGCACAATCTCGGCTTCAAACTGCCGGCCTTGGTCACTATGGATGCCCTCAGGAATACCATGCCCCAGCATATAATCCTCAAACAAACACTGGGCCACAGATTGTGCTGTCTGATTTGGGAGGGCATACAGGTTCACAAACTTTGTAAAGTAGTCTTCCACTACTAAAACATACCTGCTGCCTTTGGAAGTAACTGGTAGTTCCAGAATGTCAGTTGCCACTCTTTGGAATGGTCGAGTTGTCTGAAGACCCCCCATTGGTGCTCGGCGCTTAGGCAAAGGGGCCCTGCGGGTCTGGCATGAAATGCACTGTTCACACCACCTTTGAATGTCTTTCAGCATGGAGAGCCAGTAACAGGTTTGCCTTGCTCGCTCCCACACTCGTTCGGCAGCGAAATGGGCCGCACCAGGGCCCCCATGAAGGTGTCGCAGCACCTCAGGGATAAGTGGGGGAGGCACAACCACTTGAAACTGAGATCCCCTGGTGAGGGATGAAGTCACAGTTCGGCAGAGCAGTCCATTTACAACTGAGAGGCGGGGATATTCAGTCCATAATTTCCGGAGCCATCGAGAACTGCCTCTCATTTGGCTCCGAGCCAGTCGAGCTCTCCCTCCTACAATCCAGTCCAACACTGTCCCAATATCTGTGTCAGCCCGCTACAATTCACCAATGCCAAACCCATCATGTGATAGAGCATGCATGAAAGACAGGTCATCTGCATTTCCGTCTGTTTCCACAGGCTGCTCCTCCATGCGAAGATCAGAGGGACCCAAGACAGTTGAGGACATGGAGTCCGTGTTGGACACACTTAGCCCCTTGTCCGAGCCTACGGCATTCACCTGACCGGCAGCCGCTGGTGAGGTTTTGCCTTCCGTACCAAACTCAGGATCGGGCGGCCGCCGTGAGAGTGCATCAGCATTAGTGTGCTTCAGTCAATCTTTGTGTTTTATGACCCAATTAAATGGATCTAGTTCCAGTATCCACCTTGCTCTTTTCTCTGTGGGGTCTTTGTCAATAGACATGCCACGAAGGCTCAGCAGAGGCTTATGGTCTATCATTATGGTGAATGCGGCTGATCTAATGTAATGTCTGAACTGGCGTACAGCCCACAGTATGGCCCACAGTTCCCTGTCAAATGTGGACCAACGCTTTTCAGTGGGTGAGAGAGACTGACTGGCATAAACCACCCCTCTCTCCAATCCTTCTTGGTCTTGAGCCACCACAGCCCCCACTGCTTCCAAGGAGGCATCAGTATAAAGCACAGCCCCCACTGCTTCCAAGGAGGCATCAGTATAAAGCACAACCCCCACTGCTTCCAAGGAGGCATCAGTATAAAGCACAACCCCCACTGCTTCCAAGGAGGCATCAGTATAAACCTTAAAGGGGAGATTGAAGTCAGGCATGGTGACAACTGGGGCAGATGAGAGCACCCATTTCAGGTACTCAAAGGCTGCATCACAATCAGATGTCCAGTGGAAAGTTATGTCCTTGCAGGTTAGGCGGTGCAGGGGTGCTACATGTTGGGCAAAACCCTTAACAAAATGTCTATAGTAAGGACAGAGGCCCAAAAACGCTTTCACCTCAGTGGGATTTTGTGGTGTGGGCCAGATCCTGACCTTGGAAGTGTTACGAGGGTCTGGCTGGAGGCCATCACGAGACACAATGTGCCCCAGGAACACTACATGGTCTCAAGCCAGGTGACATTTTTTTGTATTAAGTCTGAGGCCCACTGCCTGAATCCTGGAGAAAACTTCACGCAGACTGGAGAGGTGCTGTTCAAAGGTAGGGCTATATATCAGTACATCATCCAGGTACACCATGCACACCTGCCATGGGAGCCCTCTAAGCACCAGCTCCATCATGCGCTGGAACGTGGCGGGTGAGTTGGTGAGGCCCATAGACATTGATCGCCACTGATATAGGCCCCTGCCAGTCGTGAAGGCTGTATTTTCCTTGTCCTCCTCAGCGACCTCCACCTGCCAGTAGTCATTAGAATAATCTAAACTGCTAAACCAGAGGGAGCCCGCTAGTGCATCGAGGATGTCATCCACTCTTGGGAGGGGATGAGAGTCTTTCATTATTATACTGTTCAAGCGACGGTAGTCAATGCAAAACCTCCACTCACCATTTTTCTTCTTTACGAGGACCACTGGCGATGCCCAGGGACTGCAACTCTCTTCAATTACCCCGTCGGCTAACAGGGCAGTGACCTGTCTGCAGAGCTGCCAACTCTCACGCTTTCGCCGTGTGACACACACTTTTGCCTGTTTTCACACGCACTCATGCCACACATTCAATTTCTCACACAAGTAAATCTGGCCGAGACTCGTTTGTTCCTTTCTCAAACTCCCCGACGGTAGATGGCGCTGAGGAGTGCCACTGAACCTTATGCGCTGCACCCAGAAGTTAGCGACAGAAGAAGAGATACCATTACCGCGAAAGACAATGGGAGAAGAAACGGTCACTACCTTTAGAATTCTGATGAGCTGAGACCAGGTATGTAACAATGAAATGTCGTCCAATTGAGTTATCACTCTCTAAAACTTTAAATCTTGAAAGAAATTATTTGTTTTGACTGGGTTCAGTTAAGGAAGGAAGTTGAACATTGGGTTCACAACCAGTGCTAAACTTAACAGATTACTCGACGAGGGTGACATCACACCACAGCAAGTGGATTCATTCCATGAAGCTTTGTTGTGTTTCCTGACAAGTGCTGTGGACTATGCACAACGAGCTGCCACTGGAAGATCCACTGATCAAACATGCAATATTTGTAGATGTACAGCAGAGGGCTGAAAGTGACATCAACAATGCCTTGTAGTTTTTTTTCTCTAATTATTGTCTACTATTTTTAGCTAAAATATCCTGCATTTTATGATACATATGAACTGCTACAGGTTGATGCCTATATACCAAAAACTTAACAACTTTCATAAATAGGTTTACCTGTCTCCTCCCATACAATGGGCCAGAGGAGCATGACCTTCTGGGTAAGGAGTTTCTAAATTTTCAGACCATGCCAATGATACCCTGCAGGACAAACTGAAATGGAAAGCTTCTGGGCTAAAATGGCAACCAGGAAACATAAGGTAAACATTTTTGGTTTGTTTTGTCTTTCCTTTTTGGCAGGTGTGGTTTGGCTACATCTGTTGCTTAAAACTGTTGCATGCATATGTGTGTCATGCATGTTGCAAATTATGCATGTTTAATCTGAACTTGGTTATTGGATCAACCTACAGTATACTTATTACACAGTATTAATCAATCAAAAATCAAGGTATATTTTTCCATTGTGTTTTGGTGCATTTTCCATAGGTGACAGGAGCCAAAGAATTTGAGAGGCTTTCTGCCGTCGCCAAGCTCGTCCTGGTGTTGCCCCATGCAAATGCAGATGCTGACAGGGTGTTTTCAGTTGTGGGACTGAACAAAACCAAGAGAAGAAACAGCCTAGCATTGGATGGCACCCTGTCCTCAATAATGACCATAAAGATGGCCAATCTGGAGCCCTGCTTCAAATGGGAGCCCCGCTCCGAGGTCATCAAGGCCTCCAAGAAGGCCACAGGCCAGTATAACCATGCCCACAGATCATAGACAATGACTTTAACCAGCTTCTGATCTGCATCTGATACTGATTATGCCTCATTTTGTTGTTATTTTTTTAATGCATTGTACTGTTTAACTTTGTTTGTTGCACTTATTTGTTTCTGATGGACCATTTGGTGGGCTTTGAATGAAGAACAGTGTCCCTCCCTAACTAATCTTGTGCCGTTTTTGGCTGAACATAAATCATTAAGTGCTCTTAAGGAAACAATTATTCACAACATAGGTTAGGTTTCAGTAAAAAATTGTTTAAGGCCATTCTAATCAAAATATCAATCAACCTACCTACTGTAGGTCAAATTTTAAACACTGGTCTATGAATAAGCCTTTATTGTGGTACATAGGCATTTAGACAAACAATAGTTTTCAGGTTGAATGTTAAGCTCAAGTCTAGAAGGCCTTACAAGTCATGATGCCAAACATGAATCAAAGTCGAGGCAGTGCAGCTGACAGGGGGGGACAACCCAGTCCTGAGAGGGGCCCAAAATATTGTTTTTGCACAGTCATTTTTTTTAGCGGGGGGCCCTAAATGTGGAGTTTGTCCCGGGCCCAGAGATTCTTGTCGGCAGCCCTGAGTCCAGGTATTGCACATCTTTAGCAGACCATTCAAAAATCCACTAGAATGCAGGAAATCACATTACTTAATCCAAAATTTCCTCGGGATGGACCTTCAGCTATGTCTGCTTTACAGAGTGTAACTAATATTGTCCATCTCCAATAGGCTGCCCCTATCAACAGCTTTGGGCAAACCACCAGAATGCAGGGTACAACATGGGTACAACATCAAATTCATTACAATTCTCTGATATCTGAGCCAACAACCTGCGTGCGTGGCATAATTTTGGTCACCCCTGACAAAATCTCACTCCAAGGTTTTTTGAAAAGTTGGCAGTTACCTGTCTGTCTATCTCGTCCTTCTTTTCCGGCGAGGACCGGTAGGCACGCTGTCGCAGAGGAGGGTGATCACTCGTTTTTATGTGATGTTTGATAAGCTTGCACCAGACCAGGAATGCCACTTAGTTTATTAAATATTAAGTGGGTAAACAATAATTATGTTAATAATGTTTATCTACATTATAATCACACCAACCTCTTTGCCAAAGATGGAATCACGAATGTTTACTCTCTGCGCATTGTTAATTTACCGGTAGTCTGTTCTCCTGAGTGCGCGTGAAGGCAGAGAGACAAAGCAGACACGTTGCCAGACAAAATAACTTAATAATATCGATTAGCTACTACAGTATATTAGCTAACTCCTGCGCCTATTTTAGAAATAGAAAAACTCTTCCAAAACAAAGCAGACTGTTGGAAAATGAGTTTTCAAAACGGTAAATTAAATATTTGCTGATATTAGTCAGTCAGGTGTTTATCTATCTAGCTATACAGTCAGTAGTTAGCCAGCATGCAAGAGCTCAGGTTATTTATGTACTGTAGGCTACTGCAAAGTTATTGTATTACATGTAACTAGCTAACTGTTTAGCCCAAATGTATAGCCTAACTGTCAAAGTAGCTCATTTAACTTATTTAATAAGAGAATGAACGATGTGCAGTGAAAGACAACACACGGTAAGCCATCATTCATAACCATATAATTATCATTGTCAACTTTGCTTTAGAGAATAATGAGACAAACAGGGATACAAAACAGTTATGTTGAGGCAGGCTGCAATACTGGAACACCAAGATAGGAGTGCATATTATTATATTAAAAAACATTCATGCATATTTGACATTTCTGACAGGGCTGAGCCGGGCAGAAGCTATTGATTAGTGGATAAAGTAGGCCTAGGCTATGACTTATAGCCTACTGGAATAAAAGTAAAATCTTCTCAGAAATCTGTACTTTGGTAAAAGTCCTCTATTAACATTTCAGGTGTTAGTTTTTCAATGTCATTACCATCTATACAAAAAGAGACATCTTACTTTAGTAATACTTTTGTACTGTAATGTCAACCTGGACCCAATCAGAGACAGAGAAGTGTCTGACAGAGGACGAAGAGTGGCTGATGGAGGAAAAGGAGTGTGTATGGGTGGTGGAAGTAGACTGAGAGGACGATCAAGAGCTGTAGTCTCAGATGAGATTAGGGCTACTATACTTCATCAGAATATAAGTGAGGTGTATTGCCCAAGATATATATAGACATAAGATATGATGTGATTGGTAAGCCTGTCTTCTGCATTTGAATTCTAAACAGTGGACAGGGGTCATTCTTGTTTTGTGAAGAAATAATCTGTTCTTAGCTTTGCTTAGGTTATTGTTTTATGATTGACAGTGTGCTTGTTGGTTGATTTGAGATGTATGAATAATTTTGGTAGTTTTTGTGCATTTTTTATGTGAAATTAACTGCTGTGCAACACTGAAAGCTGGTTAGTGGAACTGTGTGTATAGTTTTGAAAAAGAAACCTGGGAAATGGGTCCTAGCGATTGCGAAAAAAAATACTCACAAGCCCCCGGCTGAGTGCCGCTACGTTGGAGTTTACCCCGGTGGACGAGAGGGTCGCCTCCCTGCTCCTGCGGTTTGCTGGGGGGAAAATTCTGACTGTTGTTTGTGCATATGCACCAAACAGGAGTTCAGAGTATTCGGCCTTCTTGGAGACCTTGAATGGAGTCCTGTATGGGGCTCCAGTTGGTGATTCCATAGTTCTGCTGGGGGACTTCAACGCGCACGTGGGCAATGATGGAGACACATGGAGAGGCGTGATTGGGAAGAACGGCCTCCTTGATCTAAACCCGAGTGGTTGTTCGTTGTTGGACTTCTGTGCTAGTCATGGATTGTCTATAACGAACACCATGTTCGAACATAGGGATGCTCATAAGTGTACTTGGTACCAGAGCACCCTAGGCCGAAGGTCAATGATCGATTTTATAATCGTTTCATCTGATCTGAGGATGTTTTGGGGCGGAGCTGTCAACCGATCACCATCTGGTGTTGAGTTGGGTCAGGGGGTGGGGGAAGACTCTGGACAGACCTGGTAAACCCAAACGGGTAGTGCGGGTGAATTGGGAACGTCTGGAGGAGGCCCCTGTCCAACAGACTTTCAACTCATGCCTCCGACTGAGCTTTTGGTGTATCCCTGTGGAGGTTGGGGGCATTGAACCCGAGTGGACAATGTTCAAAACCTCAATTGCTGAAGATGTGGTGGGGAGCTGTGGTCTTAGGGTCCTGGGTGCCTCAAGTGGCGGTAACCCACGGACACTGTGGTGGACACCGGTGGTCAGGGAAGCGGTCCGACTGAAGAAGGAGTCTTTCCGGGATATGTTATCCCGGAGGACTCCAGAGGCAGTTGCAGGGTACCGAAGGGCCCGAAGGGCTGCAGCCTCTGCCATGAAAGAGGCAAAGCAGCGGGTGTGGGAAAAGTTAGGAGAAGACATGGAGAAGGACTTTCGGTCGGCACCAAAGTGCTTCTGGAAAACCGTCCGCCACCTCAGAGGTAATAAGGCGGTGGAAGGAGCACATTGAGGAACTCCTAAATCCTACTTCTATGCCCTCTATATTAGAGGCAGAGCTAGAGGATGATGGGGGATTGTCGTCAATTACCCTGGTGGAAGTCACTGAGGTAGTCAAACAACTCCACAGTGGCAAAGCCCCAGGGATTGATGAGATCCATCCAGAAATGCTGAAAGCTCTGGGTGTGGAGGGGCTGTCTTGGCTGACATGCCTCTTCAACATTGCATGGAAGTCTGGGACAGTGCCAAAGGAGTGGCAGACTGGGGTGGTGGTTCCCCTGTTCAAAAAGGGGGACCAGAGGGTGTGTGCCAATTACAGGGGTATCACACTTCTCAGCCTCCCTGGTAAAGTCTAAACCTCAGGTTGAAGAGGAACAATGTGGATTACGTCCTGGTCGTGGAATAACAGACCAGATCTTTACTCTCGCAAGGATCCTGGAGGGGGCCTGGGAGTATGCCCATCCTGTCTACATGTGTTTTGTGGATTTGGAGAAGGCGTATGACCGGGTCCCCCGGGAGATATTGTGGGAGGTGCTGCGGGAGTATGGGGTGAGGGGGTCGCTTCTTAGGGCCATCCAATCTCTGTATGACCAAAGCAAGAGCTGTGTCTGGGTTCTCGGCAGTAAGTCGGATTCGTTTCATGTGAGGGTTGGTCTCCGCCAGGGCTGCGCTTTGTCACCAATCCTGTTTGTAGTATTTATTGAAAGGATATCGAGGCTTAGTCGGGGTGGGGATGGGTTGCAGTTCGGTGGGCTGAGGCTCTCATCGCTGCTTTTTGTAGATGATGTGGTCCTGATGGCATCATCTGCCTGTGACCTTCAGCACTCACTGGATCAGTTCGCAGCCGAGTGTGAAGCGGCTGGGATGAGGATCAGCACCTCTAAATCTGAGGTAGGGAATTAGTCCTTACCCCAAGTGAAGGAATTCAAATATCTTGGGGTCTTGTTCGCGAGTGAGGAAACAATGGAGCGGGAGATTGGTCGGAGAATCGGCGCAGCGGGGGCGGTATTACACTCATTATATCGCACCGTTGTGACGAAAAGAGAGCTGAGCCAGAAGGCAAAGCTCTCGATCTACCGGGCAGTTTTTGTTCCTACCTTCACCTATGGTCATGAAGGCTGGGTCATGACCAAAAGAACGAGATCCAGGGTACAATCGGCCGAATTGGGTTTCCTCAGGAGGGTGGCGGGCGTCTCCCTTAGATATAGGGTGAGAAGCTCAGTCATCCGTGAGGATCTCAGAGTAGAGCCACTGCTCCTTTGCGTCGAAAGGAGCCAGTTGAGGTGGTTTGGGCATCTGGTAAGGATGGAGGCCTCTGGGAAGACCCAGGACTAGGTGGCGAGATTATATCTCCAACCTGGCCTGGGAACGCCTCGGGATCCCCCAGTTGGAGCTGGTTAATGTGGCTTGGGAAAAGGACGTTTGGGGTCCCCTGCTGGAGCTGCTGCCCCCGCGACCCGATCCCGGATAAGCGGACGAAAATGGATGGATGGATATATTTTGTTTAATAGTGTTAGCATATAAATTTAAGTTGTCTCTGTAAATAAATAAATAGCCTAAATAAAATATGTGCAGTAGGAAATAACACAAGTAAAGTGATAAGATTATTGGCAGTTACTATTTACTCCTTCACAAAATGGGCTGGTGCACCATGAAACTCCCAGGCTGAAAATGTTTCCCACTCCGGCCCTGACCTGGACTAATATAGGGACTGAGCTGACAGCTGTTAATGCTTAAGTAATTATACCAACTCAGTCTCTAATCAGTACCAGGTGAAAGAGAGGAAGGCACCACACAGCACATTTAATATAATCAACATAAATCAACACTTTACACAGGCCATATCTACAACACAAATACACCATTACACATCCGGAGTCCATGATCTCAAATGTTACATAAATATATATATTTCCCCTATAATTAAAATCTGTAGCATTCAACTTAAAATTTAAATTTATTTCTCAAATCTTAAAAACAAAAATGTTATCCCATCATCACCTAATTCCCTTTTACTTTAGATGTGACGGGCAGGGACTCTTTTCTTTTTTATTGTTTGCTTTCAATGCTGGCTCCTTGTCAAGGAAAAGCTTAAGTTCTTTCACATATTTTAGCAGAGTCATCTGGAAAGGGTGGAACCCTAGCTTTCTCCTCACTGTCAGCTGCCGAACAGACCTCTGCAGTCACAGTAGTATGGGCGACGGTTTTGCGATCCACGTTGTGCTTTTCACAACTTGAATTGACACTGCGGGTTTTCTGGAAGGTTTGATTCTATCTTGTTTATAAAGAAGGAGAACCAGGAAATAAGTAGTGGGAAATGCAACGCTACCAAGCCACGGCTGAGCGAACAAGCAAGCAACGGCGTGGACTTTACACAGGAGAATAAATATAGCTTGTGTCGCCTTACATTCATTACTGTTGTTTAAATAACTTCCAATTGAATCACCCCTAATGTCCTCATTATCCTTACAAATCTTTACATTTTTCAGTATGCACGTGAACGGTTTGGTGCTACTTGGAGGAACAGCAATCCATCCTTTATAACACACACACACAAACACACACACACACACACACACACACACACACACACACACACACACACACACACACACACACACACACACACACACACAAACACACACACACACACACAATGTTTAGTTTCAAGAGAAATATTTGTATTTATAAGGTGTCTGAGGTTACAGTGATTTTCTTTTGTTTGTATCAAAACCAGCCATTTGTGCTTTTGTTCAGTATTTGTGCTTTTGTTCAGTAAATAATTAATTGATGGATATCAGTATAAACATGTTCATACATGGCATTTATTTGTTCATACATGGCATTCCTTTATAGTTTTAAATACAATCCATCTTCGTTAAGTCCTCCTCAACCAGCGGTAGTCAGATTCGACATCGGCCCGACACTACAACCAGGAATGCTTCCGGAAGCTGAACTGTACGGTAAGATCGTGGCAGTAAGGAATGCCACCTTAACGGAGGCTGAACTTTCTAACCTTGCCAATTTGCCGCTCTGACCACCTAGTTTAGCCGGAGATCAAGTCGGAATTGGGGTAGCCTTGACTCAGGGAGGACACGTTAGAGAACCAGAACAGCTCGCCAGCAATGTGCGTGCATGTGTGTGATAATAGCAGAAGCTAAGAGCAGGCATAGAATATGCCAACAATGATTTCCAGATATCTCCACCGGAGATAATATGAATAAACTTGGAATGTTGCAAACAAAGCTCGGTTTAAAGCAATAATAAAAAAAGCCTCAGGCAAACGTACAAGGGATAATCCAAAAAGACAAGATTAGGTCATACACAGATTCAGAAAGGCTTGGAATAATACTGGCTTAGTAATGACGCTTAAACAATCAATACCTCACAATGAATGATCGAAACAGTCTGGTACTTATAGGCCTCAACACAGGTGTTCAATATTCTGGTGATTGCGAGGGCATCACTGTGTAAAATATAGTGCAATCAGTTCGGACTTAGCACAGTACTCATTCGGTAAATGCATAGCTAAACAGATGTTTTTTGAGTCTGGATATAAATGTGACTAATGTTGGAGCACATCTGATCTCTTCTGGGAGCTGGTTTCAGCTGCGGCTGGCATAATAGCTGAAAGCAGATTCTCCACGTTTTGAGTGAACCCTTAGTATTTCTAGCTGATGTTCTATATGAGCTGTAGCTGTCTTATGGTCTTCTTAATTTTAATACGTTGTAAATATATCGGGCTTGCAAATAATAAAAACGCAACAATGTAGCGATGTTAATGTAGCCATATGTCATATTCATAGCTTTGCCAATCTGTGCATAAACACGTAATGTATAATGTATATATAATGTATAATTATAAAGATTCACCTACTACTTACCAAGACTACTTGCTTTTTGTTTTATAATCACAGGATGGAGTGACTCCACAACCTCCACTGCTTCTACAAGCCAAGCAACCCAGCCATCTCCTCCGTCACCCCTCCAGCCATCTCCTCCTTCACCCCTCCAGCCATCTCCTCCTTCGTCCCTCCAGCCATCTCCTCCTTCGTCCCTCCAGCCATCTCCTCCTTCGTCCCTCCA
>JACXGM010011259.1:0-19619 GCA_016801145.1 Umbra pygmaea | reverse complement strand
GCAACAAACATGCCACGCTCAAAATTGCTTAAATCACCTTTCTTTCCCATTCTGACATTCAGTTTGGAGTTCAGGAGATTGTCTTGACCAGGACCACACCCCTAAATGCATTGAAGCAACTGCCATGTGATTGGTTGAGTAGATCATTGCATTAAGGAGAAATTGAACGGGTGTTCCTAATAATCATTTAGGTGAGTGTAAATCATACTGAAATAAATCGTGGGCATGTCAATTGATACCACCTACTGTGAGAGAGTGTAGGCCTAATGACACTCATCTGACTACACCAGATTGACAGTTGACTCGATTGACTGGTGACTCATGTTTGTTGTCGAGTGACTATTAAAACTACCATATATACTTGTTTATAACGAGCCACAGTTTAGTATTTAGTGCAGCAATTGCTGCTAGGTAAATTCTGACAAAATTATTGAAAATCACAATTTCATAGCCCCAAGTTTTACCCGCGAAGTCATAGCATATTTCATAATTGTTGGTCAAAACTGCCCTTAACTTATACACAAGATTGACTTATACACAAGTATATACGGTAAATTTGCCTAGGGTGGGGTTCCGGGATGGTGCACGGGCATATAAATTGCTGACTCTCATCCCAGTGGTTGCGAGCCAGATGAACACTGTGTGTTTTGCTCTCCATTCCACATGTGTTTCTTTAGACAGGCGATTGTCAGATGTAATCCTAATCTTAACTTTAGCAATATCATGCCTAACCATAACCATTAGTAACCTCATGCCTAAACTTAACCCTAACCTTAACCGTAAACATTTTAATATAATTTTGAATGCTTTGGAATGCATAGAAATTGTGGAATGTTCTCGCATGAATCTACACAACGAAACGTGAAGCTGCAACATAATACAGGGACTACTATACACGTATAGTAAAATGTGCAGCTGAAATTTAAAAAAAACTTGAAATATGTTGGCTTATAACATAATTCATGTTTTAAAATAGTTTCTTAAGAACATAGTTTGGGAATATGTCTGAGCTGTATGGTTGGTGTGGATAGTCTAAATTGATCACAAGATTCCTCTAAGCATGTGTTGCCGAGCCATCTGATTCTCAGCCCACTGCTCATTTAATACGGGATTTATAAGTTGACACTTACACTACTGGTCAAAGGTTTTAGAACACCCAGGGATTTTCATGTTTTTGGAAATTTACCATGGTGGCATCATATTGGTTAAACTATACCCTCCAAGAAATTACCAATGTTGTTAATGCCCATCAATCACTGTTAAAAGAAACATACAGTCATTGTCAAACGTTTTGAGACTGCACACAAATATAGTACTAATTTTCACAAAGTCTGCTGCCTCAGTGTTAATAATGGCATATGCTCTAGAATGTCATAAAGATTGATTAGATGAATTGCAATGTTCCTACTTCCCATGAAAATAAACTTAATTCCCCAAAAAACACATTTCCACTGCATTTCAGCACTGCCAAAAAAGGACCAGCTGCCGTCATGTCAGTGATTGTCTCGTTAACACAGGTGAGTGTTGACGAGGACAAGGCTGGAGATCACTTTGTCATGTCTATTGAGTTAGAATAACAGACTGGAAGCTTTAAAATGATGGTGATGCTTGAAATCGTTATTCTTCCACTGTCAACCATCGTTACCTGCAAGGAAACACGTGCCGTCATTATTGCTTTGAACAAAAAGGGCTTCACAGGCATATTCCTGCTAAAAGATTGCACCTAAATAAACCATGTATTGGATTGTCAAGAACTTCAAGATGAGAGGTTAAATTGTTGTGAAGAAGGCGTCAGGGTGCACAAGAAAGTCTAGCAAGTGCCAGAACCGTCTCCTAAAGTTGATTCAGCTGCGAGATTAGGGCACCACCAGTGCTGAGGTTGCTCAGGAATGGAAGCAGGCAGGTGTGAGTGCATGTGTGAGGGCAAGACTTTTCAAGGAAGGCCTGGTGTCAAGAAGGGAAGCAAATAAGCCACTTCTCTCAGGGAAAACATCAGGGACAGACTGATATTCTGCAAAAGGTGCAGGTATTGGAATGCTGAAGACTGGGGTAAAGTAATTTTCCGATTGTTTGGGCCAATCGGAAATCACCTTGTCCGGAGAAGACAAGGTGAGCGCTACCATCAGTCCTGTGTCATGCCAACAGTAAAGCATCCTGACAGCATTCATGTGTGGGGTGTCTTCTCAGCCAAGGGAGTGGGCTCACTCACAATTTTGCCTAAGAACAGAGTCATTAATAAAGAATGAAACCCACACATCCTCCAAGGGCAACTTCTCCCAACCATCAAAGAACAGTATGATGATGACCAATGCATTTTCCAGCATGATGGAGCACCTTGTCATAAGGCAAAAGTGATAACTATGTGGCTCAGGGAACAAAATATTTAAATGTTGGTTTCTATGGCCAGGAAACTCCTCAGACCTTAATCCCATTGATAACTAGTGGTTGATCCTGAAGAGGTGGGTGGACAAACAAAACCCCACAAATTCTGACAAACTCTAAGCATTGATCATGCAAGAATGGACTTCCATCAGTCAGGATGTGGCCCAGAAGTTAATTGTTAGCATGCCAGGGCGGCTTGCAGAGGTCTGGAAAAAGAAGAGTCAACACTGCAAATATTGACTCTTTCCATAAACTTCATGTAATTGTCAATAAAGGTCTTTGACACTTATGGACTGCTTGCATTTATACTTCAGTATAACATAGGAACTACTGAAAATACGATCGAAGAATACTGGAGACCAATACTTGTATGTGCAATTCTCAAAACATTTTACCATGACTGTACAGTACAGCAAAGCCACATTTTGAGCAGCCATTAATTCAGTGACTAGAGACACCCTTACCCTTACAGCAACCCTTACCTATCTGTCTGAATTAATGCTGCCATACTGTATATAACTACCTATACGCTACATAGGCCTGCTTAATGTTCCTAGAAGTATTAAACAAACAGCCAATACATGCAGACTCATCTATTCAGTACGGTCTATGATTTAGTGTAGTTTGGTCCAGGGTGTTGAAGGTGAACGGTAAGGCACAGAATTATCTCAGCAGGATTAGCTCATCTATACTAATACTGTTTGACTATCGTTTCTGATTAATTTAATGCCATCTTGTTGAATGAAGTTATACATTTCTATCAAAACACATGTAAATTCCTAAGTGTTCCAAATCTTTTGACCAGTAGTGTACATGGCATGTTTACATATTCACCAACTGTACAACTGTGATTAAATTCACCTGCACACAAGGAGTTGCTTGAGAGCAACTTGTCAAGGTATGTGTAACCATGGTGTTACCCATCTACAGTGGGCGGAGCTGTACCAATTTGTACCACCCCTAGCAGAGCCACCAGGCATTGACAGTTGTACAGTACATTTCAATGAAAAATTCCAAAGCTCCAAGATTATATATACAATGGAAGCCAGTGTTTCAGATTTAAAGAGGTGGATGACAGAACGTTGCTTCTTCTAAATATGGAGAAAATAAATACTAGTTCTAGGTTTTGAGAAACAGTGACCTGCTGTGAATCTGATTATGAACATAGACGGTTGTACAGTCATATCAGAAAAAAATGTGAAAGTCCTCAGTGTTACACTATATACGGATCTCTCTTAAGATGAACATAAAAATACATGTCTCAAGAGCAGCTTTATTCCCAACATTGCAGAAATGTGAAACTATTGTCAAAAACTGATGCAGACAAATTAGTCCATGCTTTTGTTACCTCAATATTATGGTAGATTATTGCAATGCTCTGTCTTCTGGCCACCCAGATAAGACCCTAAAAAAAAACAGAGTTTTGACTAGAAATGCTATTTTTTTTACACCAGTTTTAATCTCTTAACACTGGCTCCCCATCAACGTGGACTTGAATGTTTTCCTGTTAACCTACAAAGCACTGCATGAACAAACCCTTACCTATCTGTCTGAATTAATGCTGCCATACTGTAAATAACTACCTATACGCTACATAGGCCTGCTTAATGTTCCTAGAATTATTAAACAAACAGCCAATACATGCAGACTCATCTATTCAGTACGGTCTATGATTTAGTGTAGTTTGGTCCAGGGTGTTGAAGGTGAACCGTAAGGCACAGGATTGACTATTCATCCTCGCAGGCTTTGCCTGGCAGGCTCATCTCTCTCCGCAGGGATATCCTCTTTTCAATCTATTCAGGAACTGAGTCACTGGCCTACTCTCATAATGTTTGCCACATGCTGTCCCTACACTCGTGAGCTGGGTGAACACTGTGTGGGCTCTACGCTGTCCACCTTGTTGTGCTGATCAGGTTTCTGTATGAGGAGTCCACTTCCCCTGAGTGCATCCAGTCATCCCTACCCAAGTCCACTTACTTGCTGGTCTAGATTTTTTTTAAATTTATTTACATTATTGGACACTGAATAAATACTTATGAATTGTTTCCTTAATAGTACATGCATTCTAAAAATCTCCAGCAATCACAACCAGAAGAGGAATGGCTACCCCATTGAGTCTGACCCCCCTCTAGGTTTCTTCCTAGGCACCCAACTCTACTAAGGCGTTTTCCTATCCAGCATGCGTCAGTTCTCATTGTTGTTTGCTCTTTGGGGTTTTAGGCTGGATATATCGGTAAAACCACATTGTGGCAAATGAGGTAAACACAGCTTTAAAAAAACAGGGGCCTCTGCTAGGGTGGGCACAAATTGTTGTGTGATAAGAATTGGATGGCTTGGAGACTTTGGATGCTTTGAGGAAACATGTATTTGATCTTTGAACATTCCACACGTGTGTGGTTTTCAACCTAATGGGTAATTAGACAAGTATGGAGGGGAGGAAATATTTACAAAAATAATACTGTGTATATTCTACTCTGGCTGCTGACCACATGACTTGAAGCAGCCTGCAATATGTATTTTGCGCGGCAAAACAATTGTACTGAAGCAGCCTCCACTCAGCCTCCTCTCCGTTTTGATTGGGTATTGGAATGAACCAATCGTAATCGTTCTGCATTCCATTTTAAAAGGGTCTTTTTTTACAAGCTGACCACCTAAAAAGAAGTGAAACGACTTATTATCCAAATGATTATGAAGGTGAAAACTGCTCCTACCTATCTTTAATCTGTTTTAATTTTTTATGTTTTCCTGTTCATGTAAAGCACCTTGAAATGCCATTGTGTATGAAATGTGATATATTAATAAACTTGCCTTGCCTCCACAGGTGGCCAGGTGAATTCTATGGCAAACATTGCGTGAACAAGAAAATTTTGTATTTAACAGGTAAGATGACTGTAAACACATTCTAAAACACATTCTACTTAATAGCAATGACCGTTTGAAAATGTAAAACAGGAGCAAATGTAAATCTGGGGATGATTAAGTGAAAATATGAGGGTCAGAGTGGACATTTTGCCAGGAAATCAGAATTATCACCCTCACTCGTATGATCTTTACTAACCTCAAAGAGAAATGACACCAGGTTAACATGCCATCTGAAAGACTTCACCTTAGACAGGACAGTTTACTCTTGAAGGTGCTCTAGATTAATAAATAATGCAATGCTTGTGGTTGGTAACATTTAAAATAAAGCCTAGACCTGAAACAAAACACAATTTTGTCAAGTAATTGCACATCAATTTATAGGAAATAACATTATATACTCAAATTTGCAGAAATTGGCACAGTTGAAATTGCCACTTAGGCCATCTGTATGAAAATTACATCAATATATTTTATAAATATATGGATTTATTGAACATTAAGGAATATATTTCCTGTAATAATTGTGTGCTCTGTTGCCTATCAGGTAGTGAAAACATCCTGCCACCTGTCAATTCATTATTGCTGTTTACATTTTCCTACCATACATTCTTGAATGCTGCTTCTTCTATGTTGTACCTTAATATGTATCCACATGTTTTCTGTATTGTGCTAGGTAATTAAAAAATGCCATTGATTAATAAACAGAGCAAATGTAAACTGTAGTTTGACATGTGTTACCAGTAGTGGTTTAGATCAGCATGATTGTTTGCCCAGCTGGATGCTGTATCTGAGAGTCAAGTCCTTGTGTGAAAAAACAAACATTAAAACAAACATTTAATTATTTAATAAAATTTGACCCAGTGCCTAGATTTAGCCTTAACTCACACATCATATTTTTTTCAGTAGAGCAAAAAATATACAAATAAAAATTGTATATATATATATATATATATATCATGGCATCATGAATAATAATGGAATCATCAATATATAAACTTAAATGTCTAAGCTGTGTATTTTACAAATAATGGAACAAATGTACTTTGCAAAGTCTAGGTTGTGTCACAAATGTTAAAACTTCACAGTAAGTCTACATGAATAAATAAATTACTTAATGCTATTTTGATGCATCTACAGATCATAATTTTACATGTGCATGTGTCAAAACAAAATTAATAAATTCATTGTTAATTGATATATAAACGTATGTTGCTTTAAACAGTATGAATGGATTATATCATGCTTTAAAAAAGAGCTGTGGTGTTTTTTTTCTCATGTTGTTTTTCTCATGTTGAATCCTTGACAAATATGGTTAAACTTTATACTGACCATAAACCCCCACCATTATTCACTGATGATGTATAAGTAGGTGATTTATATGACTTTACCATAAATATCTTGTTACATACATCTACCAAACTATTCAAGTTCAATTGACATTTACATTATACATTACATCTTTTTTGTCAGGTTTGGGCTAGGCCCATTAGTTCCAATAAAGGGTCATGTGCTACAGGCTACAAATCATCTTTTGAAAATTGATTGCTACTTTTGGAAAACGTATTGGCCCTTTTCTGCTCCAGCATGACTGCAAAACTGTGTGCTAAGTGGGGTCCATAAAGAAATGGTTTGATAGGTTTAGTGTGGAGGAACTTGAGTGGCCTGCACAGAGCCCTGACCTCAACCCTATTGAACACTTCAGGGATGAATTGGCATGGTGATTACAAGCCAGGGCTTCTCGTCCCAAATCAGTGCCTGACCTCACAAATGGTCTTTTAATAATAATAATAACCTAATAATAAATGGTACTTTAAGGAACCAAAGATGCTTTACAAAAGCTAATAAAACAAAGAACAAAGAAAAACAAAAAGATAACATCACTGGGGGTTTAAACAAGAAAGGCTTAAGGCAGTGGAGGAAGATGTTAACATAGTCAGAGTCACAGATGGATTGAGGCAGGGAGTTCCAGAGCCTGGGAGCAACCCTGGAGAAAGCCCTGTCACCAAAGCTCTGTAGCTTGGACCTTGGGATGATGAGGTGGCCTGGCAAACTAGAGTGGAGTGAGCGTGTGGATTCATAAGGGATAAGAAGGTCTGAAAGGTAGGGGGGAGCAAGGTGGTGGAGGGCTTTATAAGTCAGAAGGTGTATTTTCTACTGAATGCGGTGTGTGACAGGGAGCCAGTGGAGATCACAGAGGATGGGGAGATGTGCTGCCAGGACTTGTGTGTGTGAGAAGCCTGGCTAGAGAGTTTTGAACCTTTTGGAGCTTATGGAGATATGAGGAGTTGATACTGGACAAGAGGGTTACAATAGGTGAGACGGGAGGGGCTTCGGCTGCAGGTGGGGGGAGGAAGGATTTGAGTTTGGCAATGTTACGAAGATGGAATAATGAGGATTTGACAGTCTGTATTATGTGTTGCTTAAAACATATGGTGGAGTCAAGGATGGAACCTAGGTTGTGGGCATAGGGGGAGGGGATACAACTGTGTCATCAATTGTTAGAGAAAGTGTTGGTTTTATTGAGGGTGGATTTAGTGCCTATGAGAAGGAGTTCTGTTTTGTCACTGTTGAGCTTGAGGAAGTTGTGCTGCATCCAAGTTTTTATTGCAGAGAGACAGGTTTCAATATGGACCAGAGGTGAGTTGGTGAGAGGTTTGGTGCTGAGGTAGATCTGATTGTCATCCGCGTAACAATGAAAGTCAAGGCTGAGATGGGTCTGACCAATGGGGAGGATGTTGATGATGAAAGGTAGGGGACCCAGAACAGAGCCCTGGGTGACTGGAGTTATTTCCGATTAATGGTCACTGAGGGAGATGTGGTGGGTGTGGTTGGTCAGATAGGATTTCATCCAGGAGAGTGCATTTCTCTCAACACCCAGACCCCCGAACCTGGTGAGGAGGCTCTGATGGCTCACTGTGTCAAAGGCTGCACTCAGATCTAGGAGAATTAGGATGTTGAGGGCACCGGCATCAGCAGAGACGAGGAGGACATTCATAATTTTGAGAAGTGCAGTCTCTGTTCTGTGGAGCGGACAGAAGCCAGACTGAAGGGGCTCAAACAGGTCATTGTTGATGATGTGGTTTTGAAGTTAAGAGGCAACAGTCCTCTCTCCAGAGTTTTGGAAAGGAAGGGGAGGCTGGATATGGGGTGGAAGGATGGTGGAATCCAGCCCGGGTTTTTTTTTTATATATAAGTCACAGCAGCAGGTTTGTAGACCGAGGAGACAGTGACAAGGGCGAGAGATAGGTTGACAATGTTTGTGGCGTAGGGGAAGAGTGCAGGCAGGCAGGCTTTAATGAGAGCTGCAGAAATCGGATCCAGGGAACAGGAAGTCATTTTAGACGATAGTATATGTTTGGAGATATAGGCAGAGTCAATGGGGGTGAATGCACAGAGGTGGATTCAAAGGACAGCCGGTGGATCCTGGATGATATTAAAACAGTCCGGGAACAGCAATGACATCAGAGGTGAGTCAACATGAATATCCATATCACCAAGAAGGAGTAGGCAGGGTTAGAGTGATACAGCAATTGTAAGTAGCTCAGCTAGATCAGAGACAAATGTTGCATTAATGTTGGAGGACGATATGCAAGAATAATGGTTAGGGAGCCTGATGATTTATAAGCAATGTATTCAAATGAGGATAATGAGGGGAATTACAGTTATTTTGTTCATGGATATGTACAAGACAGCAAGGCCACCACCACAACCAGTAAGGTGCCAATGGCACAGGTAACTATAACCAGGGGGAGTGGCTACACTGAGTGAGAAAAAGAGGAAGTCCAATTTGTTGTTGAACATTTGCTCATAGAACAGAGGAGCTTTTTTAATAGAATAGATGTTAAGGAGAGCAATACTGATAGTTTGACAGGGTGGGTTGTGGAAAGGTTTACAGTTGGATATGGTGGGTATCTACTGTAGGAAGACAGGATTGAGACCAAAATATTAACAGCAGCAGAGGGAAGTAAATTTGCTGGTACATGGCACTGATTTATAGATCCAGTTGAAGCGACATAGTACAATCACACAGAAACAATAGCAGTGTCCGACCCAGGACAGACCAACACACAGATGTCTTTCATCTAATGATGTCAAAAAAGTTAATAGTGATACGTACCGTTACCACAGAGGAAGTATTATAATAATAAAAAGGTAAAGTTTTTGGCCACCAGGTAGCATCAGTGTCTACAACAGTTGTAAATCCAAACCTGTGTTTGGCTCACAGCCATTTATAATTTGACTTGCTTAACATAGCATACTGTATATCTGTGTATCATTAAAGAGTTATATTATTGTATTGAAAGAGACATATTTTGAAGGACAAACTCACCAAAAATCGGTTTTACCTGCATTCTAAGTGTACTCTGTTGTCCATGAAATAATACTGCAATTTTTCGTAGATATCTCTAGATGGCTCGTAGTCTAGTGGAGTAGGCACTCAAGAGACTGCGGGTTTGAAACACAATGTTGTTTATTTTTTTACTATTTCAGAGGTTTACAGTACTATATGTACAATTTACACGGACAAAAGTTGTTTTCCATTAGCTAAATCATTTATTTCACTCAATGTCCGTATTTCCTTGGTGAACACAAGTGCACGTTTATTTATTTTTTTGGCAATTTGGATTGCATTGGTCATTGTCAGAGATGGAGTCAGTTTCTAAGTAAATAGACAACGGTGTGTCTGACCTCTAAACACACATCCACCACACCTTCCCTTCATCAAACCTGTCAAATCATCAGTGAGGACTCATATAGATTGGATCCTGTTAAATCCTCAGGCCACCCTGGATTCTCAAACGGAAAGCGATACAGCAAATTCTGTTTGCACAAACTTCTTGCCTTATTTGTTAAAATAGATGTAAGCTGTGCCTGTGTTTTATAGTAATACAATTATATGAATAACATTGGCTATTTACAGGGAGATCCAACAAAGAATCGGTGTGTGGGCGGTGTGGGGTCATTTAGATTTACATACACAAGGCAAGGTGTTGCTGTGGGTAAATAATTAACTGTGGCATCTGTGTGGGAGACAAACTGCTCATAGTCATAGCTGGTTAACCCTTTGCTAATCTTTTTTTGCAGTCTTACTTAGTCAAAGGGCTAAATGGGTAGAATCTGTGCAGGGTCCTGTAAAGTGGACAAGGCACAGATGTGCGTTGGAAAAGTAGCAAGGTAGCATTTTAGCAAGCTAGTAGGTTTTGAATAGGTTTTTAAAACAGTTTTGGATTTTCACCAATTCGTATAAATTTGTCTGGTTTAGACCTGGGCACAGTGCTATCACAGCCATCATATTGGTTGTGAATGATATTTCCAAAGCTTTGAAGAAACAAAACTTGGTTGCATGTTTATTGACCTGTTCAGAATTTTGACAGTTCTCTTTTACTGAAAAAGATTGCCTCATTGGGCCTGGCCCAGTTACCTGCTTATGGTTTCAGACTTACCTCAAGGATACATCACAGGCAATTATTACAGATGGGATAAAATCTACATTTCTTTCTGTTCATAAAGGAGTTCCTTCGTTTTTGGGTCTTTTATTGTTCACTATGTACATAAATGATCTCTGTGACTCTGTGAATAACTGTAATTTTCATTATCATGCTGATGACACTGTCAGTGCCATGTATGCCAGAATCACATCTCTTCCACAAGAGTTATACTCCTGCAATCTGATTATCAGTTGCTTACACTGGTGCTGAATGCAAGTGAAACTAAGTACAGTACTGTATATGATATGTTCAAGGTCCAACACTTTAAATTTGGAAGTTCCCAACAATACACCCCTTGATGATTCTATTATTGAATTTGTTTCTACCTATAAATATATAGCAATTATTTTAAACAATAATCACTCTTTTAAAGCATATGTTGTTAAGATGATAAATAAGATAAAACTAAAGCATATGAAGGAAATTGTATGGGCGAAGACAGAAAGTTACCTTGATATTGTGAATACAGTATCAGTAATTGGGATATTTACTAATGAGAGAGTCTAGGCATAGACTTTCTCATTAGCAGCTTTGATCCTACAAGTTTCAAAATCCATTTCTGACAAGAAATCAAAATTGATGGGGTAACTTTAACCTAGGTTTAATACTAATGGCACTGCATAGCAAGACTCTAATGAGGCTTTACTTCAGATTACCTATTATGTATTAATGGATACAGAAAACATTGAAAAACACAAAAAAAAACACAAATCATGAAATAGCACGTAACGTGTCATAGCTAATACATTGTCACATTTTGTAATGCTTTAAAGACAATCAAACAACAGTAATCTACAGTACATTGTTAAAAGTAAATAATATGATAAAAAAAGAATCAAGGCTGCAACAGTAACATATCAAATTTGAATTTAGGTTTTTGGAATTTGCTTTAATATTGACCATTTCAATTAAATTATTCCCAGAGACCGGGGCCCCGTGGCATAATGGGCTAACTCGCTACATTGCAGGACAAACTACATCATGATAGTCAGTGGTTTGAGCCTGACTATGGCTTTTCCGACTTTGCCCGGACCTCCAGCACCAGGCAGCGCAACTTCACATAGCACTGTCCGGGATTTTGGATAGATAAGTTGAATTATCTACCTTGCCACGTCACTCTCCAGCAAATCCTTGTGTGCAGATCGGAGACCTTTAAGTTTTATCATGGACTTATTGTTGGTAAGCGTAATCATTCCGTACATGATTTGACTAAAAGCCTCCGTATTGGATTAGCAGCACGAAAATAAATCAAGCGGAATGGCAACGTGATTGGGTGAACCATCCAACATCTGTCAAAGGAGTTGCAGAGCTGCTGACAAGGCAGGGTCAGTGGGAATTGGACAAGAAAGGGGTTACATTTGTTTCCAAATGCACATTTGTTTCCAATGACGTAGACAACAAATAATGTGATTAGAAAAAAACATTTTTCTTGATTTACTAAACATAACTTGATAGGTTAGCTGGCAGCAATCTACAGTAAATACTTGACATCAGAGAATAATTTTCACAACATGTATATAAAGCATTTTCGTTTCTGTCAAATTATATTCAAATTTGAAAAAAAAAGATCTGAATCATGTTTTATTACTTGGTTACGTGAATGGCTGACAGCAATCACTACTTCTACAGTAGGAATATTTAGCAGGCAGCCTTAAAATGCATCTAGAATGGATGATTGAACATATTACATTTATTTGTGTGCCTCACAATCACACAGTACAGATCCATTACAAATAAATTGTTTTCCCCTAAAGTGAATATGAAGCATTTGAAATTCTGACTACAGTTTTCAATTCATCATTAGTCAGTAAAGTACAACCCCAATTCTGCAAGTGTGGACTGTATGGGAAAAGCAAAAAAACTAAGTCATTTGAAAACACATCAGTAACAAGTTATTTGATGTTTTACTTAGTGAATGTAACATATTTTTAACAATATACACTCATTTCAAATCTTATGCTTGAAACACATGCCAACACATTGGGACAGTTGACTGTTTACCACTATACAACATCACATTTTCTTTTAAAATGATGTACAACTTGTGTATCAACTCTTAAAATTAAGCTGAAAGCTAGGCAATGAAAATAGCTACCCAGGTCAGCTGAGAAAAGCCCACTGTTCATTGTTTAGTTTTAGCGACAATGGCCTTGTCCATGACCAGCGTTAAAAAATAAACTTTGCGCCAGCTGTGCCATTCATTTCCTATGGAGCAGGCGTTTGCTTCCAACCTAGCGATTTCTCTAATGCAAAGCATTGAACACTGCTCATGGACAAGGCCCTTAATGCTTTCTGTACATTGCAAACTAGTTCTGAAGGTGATTACATATTTGTAGCTTGTTTGCTACTTATTAAAATTTAAACATCAAAATGTCCCAGCTAGTCTATAATGTGTGTATAAAAATACATTTGTGTGTGTCTAGCATTGCATTGGTAACAAGCATTGGTAATAAGTACTGAATAAATAATCAACTCACATCAATGTTCGTTTTTATCTTTTCTGGCCTGAATGTAAAGTTGGAACAAGCCATTTATTAGAGCGGGGTGGATGGGTGGCTTAGAAATATCTGACAATTACATTTTAAAGAACGTGGATGGTATATTCATCACCAATAGCATTCAAATAAAAACAACTGAGATATGCTGGAGGGGCTCATACTGTATTGGGCCCCTCCAAGACCATGGGCCCCGTGAATCATATTCATCATTACCCGCATTAGTGGTGGACCTTGGGAAATGAACACAGCAGGCAGAGACAAACAGGCATCGATAATAAAAAAGTATCTTCCAATTGCTCGCTAATTAACTTGACTAAGTATGGTCTATCATCAAGTATAATGCTACGCTATTCTAAATGCAAGATGTAACATCCGCTATAGTGAGAAATAATGCAGATGAACGAGTACAGAGAGTATAATAAAGTATAATACAATATTAGATTAGGCGAAGGATTTCCAATTCCTGTCTTCAATCAAATGCCCAGGAATTTGACAAGAATCATATTTTGCATCCCTCACTGCAAAAGTGGCCACTGCTATGATGGGGCAGTATTAACATTCAGCTAATAGCCCATATGACACTGGATGAAAGAAGTACAGTACTTCTATGTTTCTGGACAGAAATATATGCATTGTTGAGTGAGGTGAAGTATGTCCTGGTCAGTTTACCTTTGAAAATGCACATGCCTTTAATCTCCCAGCTGCTTCAATGCAGACAAATATATGGAGTCAGAGTCCAGAAGGTCAATTCCAACCACAGGGAGTCAAAGTCAGGGTCAACTCCAAAACACCTGGAGTCATTCACCCCTAAGCCCTACTGATTTTACAAGCCAGATAGCTAGCTACTGAATTAACAGCCATGAGCATGTACAACTGAAAGCTCTGGCATCACATGCACTCCTCTGAGGTGCGCAGATTTGCAAGGTCTTACTAAAGGCAGATTCACTCCAAACCCGTTCACAAAGCCTAAAAAGTAGTCCATATACAGTATATAGTTTGCAAAAATGGGGGAAAATTCTGCTTGCTAAACTGAAACAACTGGTACCTTCAGTGCCCAAACACTTAATGTGTTTTTAAAGCTTATAACCTCTTCTTGACGTTGGTGTATACAGCTCAAAATATATGGTTTGTGGTAAATTTGACTATCATGAAAGTACAAGTTACACAGATAGGATAGCTAGCCAGCATTCAATCCCTGGCTTCTCCATAATCTGGGCCCGTATTTATCAAGCTTCTCAGAATTACTCATAGGAACACTGCTAAGACTTGACTTAAGAGCACAGGGCTAGCATCCGGTTTGGCAAAGTGACGCAAATGTGGATGTGCCTTAAACCTGAATTCCAGCTGGGGGCGATACGTCGGGTTGAAAAAGAGCTCAGTTTCTGTAATAGTCTAAGAGAAAGTCAGACACTTCTCAATTGATTTATTACCTCAGTAAATATTTTCATAATGAGTTTATGGTCTCTATTACTAGTTTAAGGTATTCTGCAATACCCGCAGGGAGTGGCTATTATGTGATCGACATTGACTGTGCCAGTGAAAGTGTGCGATGTAACGTAGAGCGTAAGCAGTGTTGCCAAATCTCAGCTAACGTCACAGTCAGATACCGCCTCTCGTTTAAAATCGTCACATCCGCAACCATGATGGCTGCGCATGTAACGGCAAACTCACAAACCAATGGGTGACAGGAGCTCCGTGCAAGGGCTAAGAGAGAGCTAGAGGTATTCAATGCCGCAACACAGCCTCGTACTTCGGGAAACTGGTGGTGTACCTGCGGACATTGTGAAGGTATGGACACCGAACAGGAGTGCATGTGTTGCACGGAGTGCAACCTGTTGCGTCGCAACACCCAAGAGATGCAGTGTTTTGTACAGTCTGAAGATTTCACCTGTCTGATAAACAGGGCTGTACTTGAAACTTTTGTCCGTGTTCCTAAAATAAATTGGAAGCGACGACCCATACCGGAGGGACCAGACTGACAGTTATCCACCGAGTAAGTACACTAGACAAGTTGTTTTACGTCGGTGCGATTATTTGATATATTGAGCAAATTGTGTTTGGTTCGACTGGTCGAGGTTTTGCCAAGTTGGCGCCTGTATAAGGTACATTTTTTATAAACTGTCCTTAGACTTACAACGTTCTCAATGCTCCGGTTTGCATGTAGTGACCCTCATTATGCTAACATGTACTGTAAGTGTGGAGCTATTTGGAGTGTTATAATATAGCGATTTATTTTGACTTCAAATATGCCCTCACAACTAGCGTTGTATGGTAATTATCAGTTCGCACTAAAACTGGCCACATTCGATTAGCATAAAAAAATTACCCAAATGGCCGACTTGTTACCCATGTGTTATTGACACCAAACTTCATTTTGCGCCAAAGTTGTTTTTTAACATAACTACTCTGCTGTTTATGACTCCTAAGTCTTACAATATGCATATTTCGGAAGGATTCTAAAATTTGCTTATTAAATCAACATTTTCCTTCTGTCCTTCCAAGCTAGTCTAGACTGATTTATTTCTTTTATATTTTCTTTTAGCAGTGCAGCCCAATATACAACTCTGGACAAAATGAAGAGACCACTTAATTTTTTCTTAAATCAATGCCATTGAATACCTGTGTAATGTAATCAAGAGGAAATGGATGGTCACATTAAAGAAAGCCATGCTGCTTGAATCTTTTTGCCAGTAGCGGTGTAAAGTCACCAAACGCAAATGTGAAAGACTGGCAGAGAGTCTTATTATTATTCCACCAATACTGAGGGTATCTGAACTCTTCCTAAGTTGACACATTAGTATTGTGTTGTATCAAAATTTATATAAACATATTTTATATACATATTATTTGAGGGCTGACAACACTGCATCTTTTTGTTATTTTGACCAGTCATGTTCTGCAAATAAATACTCTGAATGACAATATTTTTTTTCATTCAGTATTTGGAAGAAATTTTGTCAGTAATTTATGGGATACAACAAAATTTTCATTTCACCCAAAGACATACATTTTCTTCCAGAGCTGTATGGTATTACCAGTATTCAATTGAGATTTTTGGTTAGGCAGTTGACAAATGTTTTCAATCTAATATTCTTGGGTAGGTAAGGGGGGCTGAGGGTTAATTTACTATGTGTGTATGCACACATATGTGTTTAAACTATGTATACCGTCAATGCTGTGCATAGTATAGGATGCATCCATATGAACGTGTGCTTCGGCTTGTTTGGAAATGTACGCACAACCGTTGCTATGCATAAGCACAGCACCAAGTGGTGAAATAAGGGAACTGGCTTTGAAACATAAACTAGTCACTATGGAAACTTTTTATTTTCAGAAAAATTATTTGTCAATTTCATTCTATGGTATTTCATGTAATTTGACATCAGTTCATTTGTAATGATAATAATCCATACAACCTACCGTCATTTATTAAATTATAGCCATGTGTAAAATCATTGTTGAATGATTAGACTGAGATAATGGGAAATCGAATGGAAGGCTGATCCTACGATGGTACATTTGCCATAGGCTGCATTTCAGAGAGCACATTTTTAGAGAGAGATGGGAATTTTATGAAGAAGTACAGAGTGTGATATTGCAGCAGGCATTTTTCAATAGATCTTAATCATACTGGCAATAAATGATAGGAAAACTAAGTGTCATACACTTTCCATACACTATTGCTCTACAGCTTCATGTCAAGATGATTTTATTATTTTATTTGTCATGTATGGATTCATAAACAGTAAGATGGCTGAGATCTTAAATCCAAGACGAGTGGGTCAGCAGGACAGACTTCCACTTACTTAATTTGCAGATAGGTTAGATTTACACTGGTCAAGCAAGCAACAAATGTTGTTGCATTCTAATAACGTTACTCTATATCACCGCTAGGTCAATATTTCTGGTTGTATTCTATTTGATGTTTCTCGCAGACTTAAATAGATGGTTGTGACAAAATATGGTTGACTAGGGATGTGTCAAAATTGAAGTAGACACAGGGCCGGCTCTGGCTATTTTGGCGCCCTAGGCGAGATTTTGTGATGGTGCCCCCTCCACTCCCCTTCCCCCCCCACACTCCACCCTTAACACATTATTTTTCAACAAAACATTTACATACCCCTGGCTGTAGAATTTGCGGTGTGCTAGATGGCTCTGTGCGAAAACTCATAGGTAGAAGTGGGGTTCAATGATGTCCCCCTCATGTATTTTAATAGGCCATCGTGTAGTAGCAAACAGCACATACAGCATCAACTGCAGTGCAACATCTAATCACAATCTGCCAATTTTCTGAAAACATTTACAACCATACATTTTCAAAGAGTACCTAAAGTAGTTAAACCACCACCACCCATTTTGTCTTTCTATGTTTAATATCATGATTGCTCAGCAATGCACATATTATTATTTTCTCCCCCCTGCACTGTTCCTCCCTTCCCAATTTCCAATAGCCCTGGCTTGTTGGCAGATTTCGGATGGTGAGAGGCATGCACGTGGTTCATCCAACCACATGTTGCCCAGCCGCTGATTCTTTTCACATTGCTCATCCAACATGAAAGCCTTTAATCATATCATGCACAGGCTGATAATGTTCACCAACTATATTTCCTGGATTTAATTACCACATTGTCCGATCTGCACATAAGGAGTCGCTGGAGAGCAACGTGGCAGGATAGATTATCTGATTTATATAACCCAAATCCCAGCAGTGCTATGCCAATTTGCGCTGCCTTGTGCATGAGGTCCGGGGAAAGCCAGAGAACCCAAAGTCAGGCTCGAACCACTGACTATCATGACAGACTGTCCTGCAATGCAGTGACTAGACCCACTGTGCCACGTGAATATCTTATTTTTTCTGTTTTTATTATTCTACTTACTTTGTTTTTTAGCACCTTATCACCACCCACAGTTTTCACAATATCGATTCCATCCTAGCTGTAGCAAATGCGTCCCAGTGCTGTGCAGTGCGCATGTATACTTGTAATTGATCGGTAAACTACATATATTTAATTGCCGTTTTAATTCATTTTTGCTCTGTCTCAACTTTTTGGGATTGATTGAGAGCTCTGCCCTGTACAAAATCCAATTGGCAGCCATTTAAATGGATCATAAGAGAAAAAGTACAGTAAGTATTATTCCTAAAACAACTTGTTATTTAAAAAAATATATATTTTCAAGGGTGAGACTATTTGCACCCATGGTACAATTAGTAGTGCATGCTATTCGTACCCTGGTACAATTAGAAGTTAATGCTATTTGCACCCCTGTGCATTTACCCTGGCATATTGATCACACAATGTAATAAAACAAAAAAACTAGTGGGAAAATTTGGAAATCTCAACATTTTTTGTTATGACATTATAATACTGCGCTAATGTTCTAATCCCATATTTGTGACCGTTCTCCCAGGGGCCCAGTAACATCTCATTACACATTTGTGACAGTACTCCTCAACAGGTTAAAAAAACTTTGTAAAACGCACAGATTTAATATCTCACACTTGTTCTGATGCTTATCAAAGTGCCTGGGTTTATTTAGTAGCTATACAGTAATTTCGTTTTTAACAGTTTTAAGAGCTGTATTGCCATGTATGTATCGCTAGTAATTGGTCATGTGGTAGCTCGATCAAAGGCAGGCTTTTTCCAAGGGTTGTTTTCTGTGGAGGAGCCAGCTAAAGCTGCGCAGAGACATGCATTTCTCTGCATAACAAGTCATATAGCAATCACAATATCGAAGCTTGTTATTGTTGACATTAACTTTTTATGAGTTACAACATGCTGAACTCAAGTTGCTTGGCTTCCGCCGAGGGGCGTCATGCATCTATATTTTTAAAGGGGCACAGTGTGCACAACACACAGAAACATGTTCCCACAAATACAGATATTAAAAGGAAAATCCACTAGGCTCAAAAATTGGAGGGGGCACGTGTCCTTTGTCTTCAGTTTTAATGGGCATGACGCCTCTGCTTCCACCCATAGATGGTGCACGTTACAAAATAACCTGTTACAGCACCTACATACTTTTAATACAAAATCTGCAAAGAAAATGTCTATTTTATGATACACTGTAATTATGGGAATTTAGGAGAATATTATACCATTAATATGCACAATAAATTAATACATTAATAAATGATATATTTCCCTTTCCCTTGGGGGGCAATGTTATGAGTTAAACAGGTAGATAATGGCTTAATAGAAAGCGTGGAGAATGATCTTAATGATCTTAGTTGCCTCGTAGATATTTAATATCTATAAATCTGACTCCATGTGTTTATGTGTTAGCTGAGCAAGATCCTCTGGAAACCTAACAGGCGGTAACTTGGAAACCGCTAGATAGCTAGTCTAGACGTGCCAAGTCCCGCTATATGAAATATGTACGGCTACCT
>JACXGM010011258.1:5995-25349 GCA_016801145.1 Umbra pygmaea | reverse complement strand
CCGATTCCAGACCTTGGATGACCTGCGGAAGCAGTGGACTGAGTCTGGAGTACAAACATCCAGAGCCACCGTGCACAGGCGTGTGCAGGAAATGGGCTACAGGTGCCGCATTCCCCAGGTCAAGCCACTTTTGAACCAGAAACAGTGGCAGAAGCGCCTGACCTGGGCTACAGAGAAGCAGCACAACAAAACAACAACACATTTTGCATGTCATTTGGAAATCAAGGTGCCAGAGTCTGGAGGAAGACTGGGGAGAAGGAAATGCCAAAATACCTGAAGTCCAGTGTCAAGTACCCACAGTCAGTGATGGTCTGGGGTGCCATGTCAGCTGCTGGTGTTGGTCCACTGTGTTTTATCAATGGCAGGGTCAATGCAGCTAGCTATCAAGAGATTTTGGAGCATTTCATGCTTCCATCTGCTGAAAAGCTTCATGGAGATGAAGATTTCATTTTTCAGCACGACCTGGCACCTGCTCACAGTGCCAAAACTACTGGTCAATGGTTTACTGACCATGGTATTACTGTGCTCAATTGGCCTGCCAACTCTCCTGACCTGAACCCCATGGAGAATCTGTGGGATATTGTGAAGAGGAAGTTGAGAGACGCAAGACACAACACTCTGGATGAGTTTAAGGCCGCTATCGAAGCATCCTGGGCCTCCATCACACCTCAGCAGTGCCACAGGCTGATTGCCTCCATGTCACGCCGCATTGAAGCAGTCATTTCTGCAACAGGATTCCTGACCAAGTATTGAGTGCATAACTGAACATAATTATTTGAAGGTTGACTTTTTTTGTATTACAAACACTTCTTTAATTGGTCAGATGAAATATGCTAATTCTTTGAGATAGGAATTTGGGATTTTCATGAGCTGTATGCCAAAATCATCAGTATTAAAACAATACATTTTATTTAATTTTTATCATTACATTATGGAAAATAATGAACTTTATCACAATATGCTAATTTTTTTAGAAGGACCTGCATATACATATTGTTGTTGTGCACACGCCACGTTTGTTCACCTGCAACTATGCTGCTTTGGAATGCTCCCTGGAATAGTATACATAAAACATTAAACAACCATCTGCCGCCTGTCTGGTCTCCCTCTCTCTTCAACACTAACACGCTGTGACATTTATTTAGGATGCATCTGTCAGCTAAGAAATCATGACATTTTGTTTTTTACCAGAGACTAATATTTTAGCTAGGCAAGACAATTTTGAAACAGCGCAATAGTTATCAAGGTGCAGTATCTCCACCCTTGTAACTGTAGTACAAGGGTTGTTTTCCATACTTTTGGGATAATCCTAGAAGTTATACACAACACTTGCTATGCTCTTTGAGGAATATTTTTGATGTTGTTTTTAACCAGATAAGTTGATCAAGAACACTTTTTATGTAAAATAACAACCTGGGTTAATATTACAGCAGAAGGGGTAGGATTAGGATGAAATGCCTTGTTCAGGGACAGAGCTTTCACCTTGGTGGTTGGGGGTCTGTAAGTAGAGATCTTTCGAACACTAGTCAAAATCCTTAACCAAAATGCCATTTTGCCACCCTTTTTTGTAGAATGTTTCCACAAAATTTTCTTGAGAAACCATGCAGGTTTATTTTTATCCATTATTATATTATTATATTATTGTCAAAATTTGTATTTGGGTCATTTACAATTTACAGAAAATCTTTACTGCAGTTGTGTGATCTTAGTATGATCTTTCAAAACAAAATCACATTTATGAAAGGAGTTCTTTAGCTCAAATAATTCTAGTAAATCCTAAATTAGTTTATTATTATTATATTATAATTATTATAATTATTATATGATCTGCCTTTTAATGTTGATAATTTGGAAATGTCTAATTGTCATCTTAGCTATTCACAGATCAAACACATTCATACAGGATAACTAGTAATCCAATCACATAGTAAAAAAAATGAATTTTAAGTTCAAATTTAAATATTTGTATATGCTTTCATGATTATTTAAGTAGTATACCAAGCAAATATGTCTAACTAGCCCTAAATATGTAAGTTCTGCATTAGTGTTACCTTTAATTGGACGCATTGCCTTCTTTCTTAAATTCCCTTGACTTTTGGATTTACAGTGAATATCTGCACTGCAAAAACAATACATACATGTAGATTGGATAACTTAACAGTCTGGTCTACGTTCATTTTTCCAGTTGGTTAATATCCTTTATAAGATACACATTTTGACAAACTTAATTAGGACAGATTATAATTAAATATTTGAGTGTGCATTTAGCCAATCTGACAATGTAATCCATTTTATGGACTGCAATAAAAATGCTCAAATGGTCCATAGAAAGCTTATTATTCCAGATACAACCATCCCTATTCATAAAAACACCCTTAAGGAACCCTCATTAATCAGGGTGTACAATCAGTATTTAGCAAATGTTCAGACATGCCAGTCATGCCACCCAGCCCCTCTAAGATGTGACATGTTGTGTAAGGAGGGGCAATGATCACAGGTAGCCTAGGAAGACTCCAAAACAAAAAGAGATGTAGTGATGATTAGAGCAAGGAGTATAAAACAGAACAACCTGAATCAACTTTCTACTATGGGCCAGTCTGTGTGAAGAATATCAGACTTAAACAAACACCAGCAGAAAGAGTACTATTCTGAGGATGTTTTTTCTTCTTTGGTGTCCCCTGTTCTACCCCGTCTTTATTTTCCCTCTGACGGAACCAACCTATACCCAGCCGGACTGCCTGCCGCAAGGGTCTTCAGAGCGGCCAGGATTTTTTGCCCAGGGGGACTTCATGCTGGGGGGTATATTTCCTCTTCACTACCGAGTGGAGCTGCCTTCCACTGATTACACCCACCAGCCTCTGACAGCACAGTGTCGCGGGTGAGCTGGGCATTTATCACAACTGATCCAGTTACTCTACTATGCATAAATTAATGCAAATAAAATAAAAAATTAAACAGTACATTAAGAACAGTACACTAAGAGCTTGCCACATTCCAATTTTAGAGCCTTTAACCCCTATGCATTCTTGTCTACAGTACTTTATTTCTTGTCTACTTTTTCTCTGTTTACCTCATAGCTTTCTTACTATTAACAAAATACAATGTATCTGTCCTGTGGTGGGATAGTTGCCAAATTCATTAGGATAATATTTTACTCTTTAGCCATATTGTTCAGAGCAGGCTGAAAGTGGTTTGAAGATATGCATTTTTTTTATTGAGTAAACAATTGCTGTCTCTCTGTTCAGATTTGACCCAAGGGCTTTCCGCTGGGCTCTGGCCATGAGACTGTCAGTGGAGGAAATCAACCAGAGTGAGAAGTTGCTGCCCAACCACACGCTAGGATACAAGATCTTTGATTCGTGTGCCACACCTGTCACGGCTCAGAGAGCAGTCCTGGCAGTGCTGAATGAACAGTCTGAGGAGCAGAGCCTTAAGTGTTCTAGTGGCAGTCCTTTACTAGCCATGGTTGGAGAATCTGGCTCCTCACAGTCCATTGTTGTGTCCAGAACTCTTCAGCCATTTAGAATCCCCATGGTGAGTAAGGATTTGAGAATGGTTTTGCAGAATAATTATAAGGTTTATTGTTTACTTTAAACAACCACTGATCAAATATGGAAAAATAGAGTGAAAGAAAATCAGGCAGTTATTGGATTGAAGGTGCTGTTCTAATGCAGATATATGTGACCCATAAAAGGCTACACAAATGTATAACCATTTAAAAATATTTGTTTCCATAATGATAAAGAGACAGGAGAGCTTCAAGGAAGCAATCAGAATTAATTAGCTCATGGCAAGAATGGATCTAAGATTTCAATCATATGTGGAAAGATTTAGTTCATTGCATAAAAACTTGCATTAAATTAATGACTAGCTTATATTGTACAATATCAGAGGATGAATACAAATATGATTACAATTATGCTATTTGGAAATCTAAATGTGTTTCTTGCATATCCCAACTTTCCATGAGACATCCTTGAATAGTTATGGCAAGGGGCAATGTTCTCTTTTGTAGGTGATGTCTGGTATGGTAAGTGGATTAGAGCAAATTACAGTTTGCAGAGTAACTTACTTAAAATGAGTACATACATTAACATTTCTACACACTGCCATACATTAACATTTCTACACACTGCCATACATTAACATTTCTACACACTGCAAACTAAGCTGCACATGGCCATGCAGATAATGCTCTAGATTTGTACAGCAGAGCTGACCTTGTCCTCAACTGCACAGAAAAATCCTTGAAAGAATCATTGTGTTTTATTACTGAGGTCAGAAAATGAACCAATATACAGTGGGTACAGAAAGTATTCAGACCTCTTTACATTTTTCACTCTTTGTATCTTTGCATCCATTTGATAGAATCAAAAAATTTAATTTAATTTCTCATTAATATACACTCAGCACCCCAACTTGATAGAAAAACAGAAATGTAGAAATATTAGCAAATTTATTAAAAAAGAAAAAACTGAAATATCACATGGTCATAAGTATTCAGACCCTTTGCTCAGTATTGAGTAGAAGCACCCTTTTGAGCTAGTACAGCCATGCGTCTTCTTGGGAATGATGCAACGAGTCTTTCACACCTGGATTTGGGGATCCTCTGCCATTCTTCCTTGCAGATCCTCTCCAGTTCTGTCAGGTTGGATGGTGAACGTTGGTGGACAGCCATTTTTCAATCAATCAAGTTCTTTGTTCAGTCCTGATGTTATTACAAATACAATAAAATAACACAAAATATATCACCTCAACAATTCAATAATAACTTACAATACTGAATGGGAGCATAAGGAAGACATAGTGTTATATTTCAATAACCTGGGCTTACACAGAACAGATGGCTCACATATATATATATATATATATATATATATATATCTTTTTTCTTTTTTTTCCTTTCTCTTTTTTCTTTACTCCTTCGCTTTTCCCTAAGTCTAAGTGCAGTGTTAATTAACATCTAATTGACAGTTTCCGATTTGTACGTTATACTTCACTTCCTTCATATTTATCAAGTGCATTTTTTATAATTTTTTTTGAATTAAACAAACATGTTACATGATTTCTGAACAATATTCAAAGAGTTCCATAAACTAATCCCGATTACAAGAAACCCCCTTTGCTTGTGTGAAGTACGTGAATAAGGTACACAAAAATTACAATTTCTTCTATTTTCCTTATCTGTGATTAACATGAATTTATTTTTTATATGTACTGGCACCAAATTATTTTTCACTCTCCACATGATTTGTAGTATTTAGAATTTGACCAGCTCTTTAAATTTCAAAGTCTGCAATTTTATAAACAGTTTGTTAGTATGCTCTCAAAGACCTTTATTACTCAAAATTCTTAAGGCTTTCTTCTGAGATATGAACAACCTTTCTGTATAACTGGTGTATGCATTACCCCATACTTTAATACAATACGTTAAATATGGAGCAATAAAGGTTAAGTATAGAAGCTGTAATGAAGCTTCATCTAATGTATTTTTTACCTTATGGAGAATACCAATACTTTTACAAATTTTACCTCTGATATAATCAACATGAGGCTCCCAGCTCAGTTTGCTATCTAGGATAACCCCCAAAAATTTGATTTCTGAAACACATTCAATATTTACATCCTCAATAACTAATTTGTACATTCTCTTTTTCCCTAATTACCAAAAACCATATAATTTGTCTTATCCCAGTTAAAAAACAGTTTACTACAATCAAATATCTTTAATTCTGTCATTTCCCTTTCAATACTGTCCAATAATTCATTTAAATCTGTCCCGGTCTTGAACACAGTTGTGTCATCAGCAAATAACAAAAAAATTAATCTCTTTGGAAGCCTCAAATATATCATTAATAAATAATATAAAAAGTTTAGGGCCAATTACAGATCCCTGGGGAATTCCGCATACAACAGTTTTGCAGATTGATTTATGGTTTTTAAATTGAACATATTGGCTTCTATTACTTAAGTAGCTTTCAAGCCATTTGTGTGTCAGACCCCTTAATCCTCAATGTTGTAATTTTGTTAACAATAATTTATGGTTAACAGTATCAAACACTTTCTACTTTGTGGAACTTTCTCCCATCTCCCTACTGCATCTCTGGAGCTCAGCCACAGTGATCCTTGGGTTCTTCTTTATCTCTCTCACCAAGGCTCTTCTCCCACGATTGCTCAGTTTGGCTGGACAGACAGGTCTAGGAAGAGTTCTGGTTGTCCCACACTTCTTCCATTTAAGGATTTTGGAGGCCACTGTGCTCTTAGGAACCTTGAGTGCTACAGACATTTTTTTGTTACCTTGGCCACATCTGTGCCTTGCCACAATTCTGTCTCTGAGCTCCTCGGGTAGTTCCTTCGACCTCATGATTCTCATTTGCTCTGACATGCACTGTGAGCTGTAAGGTCTTACATAGACAGGTGTGTGCCTTTCCTAATCAAGTCCAATCAGTGTATTTAAACACACTCCAATGAAGGAGTAGAACCATCTCAAGGAGGATCCGAATAAATGGACAGCATGTAAATGTCACAGCAAAGGGTCTGACTACTTATGACCATGTGATATTTCAGTTTTGCTTTTTTAATAAATTTGCATAAATTTCTTCATTTTTGTTTTTTCTGTCAGGATGGGGTGCTGAGTGTACATTCATGAGAAATAAAATGGATAAAAAAACTTTTTAAATTTAAAAGGGGTCTGAATACTTTCCGTACCCACTGTATTTGCATACATTTCAGACAGACATGCATATGTCATCAGACCAAAAACAATGTAAATTTTTACTGTACTAAAACACAAATAAACTGAAAGGATGAGGGGTCTTCGGGAATATGTTTAAATCTAATTATTAGAGATCTAGTAGGATACAACATTATATAATGTACCGGTACTTATGATCCCAATTCAGAGCATGCATGATGGCAAAGGATCTTGGATTTGTGTAATAATACAAGTATCAGAAATACCAACCATATCCTTATAGGCTATAATTCACATTGCTGGAATTTTGTGTAATTCCAAGCTCCTGAGTTTGGACCACACATTCCTCCTGGGGATGGTGGTTCGAACCCCAGGTCGGTCGACTGTGTGTGCACATTCGAGCCCAAAATTACATAATAATACGTTCTAAGGGAACTATTTAGCAAAAACGAAATCTGTGAAATATGAATATATGAAAGGGTCAATTACTTTTGTCGGGAACTAAATATAACAACTGAATAACGTTAAATATGAAGATCATGACGTAGCATGTAAGTAGCATAGATTTTGCTAGGGCGGGGGTCGAGGATGGTGGACGGGCATATAAATTTGTAACTTTCATGCCAGTGTTCGCACGTTCAAATCCAGATGGACACTTTGTGTGTGTTTTGTTGTCCATTACAGCGTGATGCTGACAGGCAAGTGTGAATTTTTTTGTAATGTTAACCCTAAACTTAATCCTAAACTTAACCTCAGTAATGTCATGTCTAATCCTAACCATTAGTAACCTCATGCCTAACCTTAACCATTAGTTGCAATATCATTTTGAATGCTATGGAATGTATGGAATGTGTGGAATGTTCTCGCATGACTCCGCGAAACGAAACGTGCAGGGGAAACGTAATTATTTTCCTGAGAACGTAATTTGGGTGAACTTCTGAGATGTACGGTTGGCACTTTCGCTCTTTCTCGCCTTAATCTGTCTTGTCATTGAAAATACCCCCCAAAATATAGAAAAATATAGATCAGATTTGCAACATTTTGCATTTGGTATAGGACTGGTAATGTAAGCATTAATCTCATCTCTGGAGTATTTCTCTCTTTGTTTGGTTTGAGCACAAAATTGTGATATTGGAACATTTTTCAAATTATTTTTGCCATCAAAATGCTCCAAAACATTCTTTCAGATTTTATAAAATTATTTGCTGGAGCTTTTTCATTACAGTGAATATGTAAGCATTTTGTGTCTTTCCAATGAAATGTGTTTGTGATAACTAGCCATCAAAAATTGGATCTGATTATCTCTGGCATTAATCTGTATGCAAACATTTGACCATTCCATTCCAATATGATTCACACAACCTCAACAGCAAACAAATTGCAATATTTCTTGAAACTTTGTAATGCATGGTTACTATTTGTTTGACTAATTATTTATTTATTCGCTGAAAAAAAATTATGTACATGTGATGTGCAAGTAAGAAAGGTTTGGGCAGCCATTCATTATTAAGTAACTCAGTATTTAAAAACTTTTTTTCAAAACGAACAGTATTTATTCTCTTGCTTTAGGAATTGTTTCCCACTCTTCTTTGCAGAACACAGAATTATACTTCAGAATTATAGTAGAGAATCTTGTAGTGGAGAATCATGTTATTATAGAATACTCTTCCACAAGAGGTTACAAAGGCATAACGCTTGAAAAGAAATACATTAATGTGTCATTGACACAACTGATGCAGACTATTTGCTGTTTTACACACACATTTTGAAATAATGTGTAAGTGTTTAAAATATATATATATATTTTTTATTTGTTTCATGCAGATGAGCTATTTCTCCACCTGCTCGTGCCTTAGCAACAGGAAGGAATACCCAATGTTTTTCAGAGTTGTTCCGAATGACAACCATCAGGTGAAAGCCATTGCTACACTTTTGAGCCATTTTGGTTGGAAGTGGATTGGTGTGGTTCGGGAAGACCATGACTATGGCCATTTTGCCCTACAGGGACTGAAAAGGGAGCTTCAGAACATGGACATATGTCTGGCTTATGATGAGATGATCCCTAAAGACTACAGTCAATCACGGGTTCTGCAGATCCTGGAGGTGATGAGGAGCTCAACAGCCCGGGTGGTGGTTGTCTTCTCTGGAGAGGGAGAGTTGTATCCTTTCCTCAAGGAGTTCCTTATGCAGAACATCACAGGTATCCAGTGGGTGGCTAGTGAAGCCTGGGTCACTGCCAACATGCTGGCAGAAACATATCCATTCCTGGATGGAACTATTGGCTTCGGTATCCGTGCTGGTAAGATCCCAGGGCTCAAGGGTTACCTGGAGACAATCAACCCTGGAAGGTACCGCAATAACCCATTAGTGCATGAGCTATGGGAGGCTCTGTACGGCTGCTCTCCCTCCACCTCTCTGTCCCCATCCAACTCACTGTTGCTCCCCTGTTCAGGACAGGAGACTCTCCTTGATAAATATTCAGCATTCATGAACACCTCCAGCCCCAGAGTGACCTATAATGTGTACAAGGCTGTGTACGCCATCGCCCACTCCCTGCATAATCTCATCTACTGCAAGCCTGGAAAAGGGCCCTTCCACAACCACTCCTGTGCTAACAGCAATGATGTAAACCCCTGGCAGGTACATGTCTGTTGAAAGTAGGGAAAAGCATATTGTTAAAAATTACTCCCATGGGCAGATCCTGTATTATACTGTAAATACCACTAGACAGGGTCAATTTTCACAAAATCAGAACCCTGAAGGCATTTTGTGATTATTTATATTGTACAACAATTCTAGGAGTATTAAGGGGTGTTGAATCCAAATTTGCTGTATATGAAGCTAAAAAATGCCCCAAAATGCCTCATGATTTCGAAATGCAAAATGGCGGCCACCGCCAGTGTAATAACCCTTAATGAATTAAGATCACATTGTTTTTTATTCGTCAAGAGACCTATTCTGTATAATACTTTAGCAAAATGCCCTACTTTCCACAGGCCAAAATTATTTAGATATGAAACGGCCAGAGGCCCCCCTTAATCACTCTTAATAAACGCTTAAATTTGCATGGACAGTCCATGTTGTAATTTTAAATATATTTATTTATCACATGTACAGCAATGATGACAAAAAAGGTACATAGCAACATTTTCTTCCCCATATCCTCCCCCTTCCCTCCTCTATATCCACTCCACCCGATTCACTTACCCCCAAACCCCACACAAAACATCCAGACGAAAACACGTCACACGGACATACATGGATATCTAATTTACAATAGTAAGATTAATACTAATACTAACTTTGTTTAATGAACATCTGTGATTTTTTATGAGATAAATGACTTCCATTTGTCAGAGAATTTAGAGTGAGATCCCTTCAAGGAATACTTAATTTTCTCCAATTGCTAAAAAAATAGGACATCAGTTAGCCAGTGGGAAGCTAATGGGGGCTGACAGGATTTCCACAATAGTAAAATTAATAATGTTGTGAAAGCAATAATATACAGAGTCTTTATTATTTAATTGAATCGAGTTACCTGGGATTCCAAACAGAGCAATTAATAGGCATGTAGTCAGGTGAATTTTGAGGGCTTCAGACAAAGTATGGAATACTGAATTCCAGAAGCTATTCAGTTTTGGACAAGTAAAAAACATATGGTATATGTCACAGCGAGAGGAGTGACACGTCACACACATCCATCACTGCTGGGTACATTTTGGATAGTCTGGACTTTTAGTAATGTACTCTGTGTATAACCTTAAATTGAATAAGACCCAGACGGGCACACAGAGGTAGAACTTGTTCTTTTAATTGCCTCTTCCCAGAACTCCTTAGAAAATACCATCCCCATCTCCTGCTCCCAAGTCGATTTAGTTCTATCCATGGACTGGTCGTCGCATGACATAATCCAGCAATAGACCCGGGAAATCAAAGATTTCTATAGGGGCGAGATAGTCCGCAATACATCCCAGGGCTGCAAGGAAAGCCTTCAAATTGATTGGAAACAAAATGCCTCAACTGTAAATAGTAGAAAAAGTGAGATGAAGGAAAGTTGTATTTAACAGACATTTTGGGAAAACTAGAAAAGACTACATTTTCATATGAATCAAAGAACATTTTAATACCTTTCCCTTTCCAAAAACAGAAGGCTTTGTCATCAACCGATGGGGGAAATGTATAGTTTTTATCAATGGGGCCCATGATAGATGCAGAAGAAAATTTAAAGTGGCTACGGAACTGGTACCAGATTTTGAGAGTAGTTAATACTACAGGATTACCAGTGTAACGAGAAGGAGATACTGGGAGAGCAGAGCAGGCTAAAGCAGAGAGAGATGAAGAGAGGCACAACCTACCTTCTAAATGGCACCATGGCGTGTTTGGGGCATGTAACCAGAGTAAACTTTTCTGAAGGTTGGCTGCCCATTAATAGTATAGAAAATTGGGAAGTGCAAGCCCTACATTGAATTTACATCTCTGGAGTTGAGCTCTACTGACCCTGTGCACCTTTTCACCCCAGATGAAGGAATAAATTGCTTGATTGCCTTAAAAAATGACTTAGGCAGAAACAATGGTATAGAATAAAAAAGGTACATAAATTTAGGCAGACTGTTCATTTTCACCTCGTTGATCTTCCCTATCAATGACAGAGGTAGGTTACCCCACCTCTGAAAATCTGCCTTCATCTGAGTAAAAATGGGGGAGAAATTGACTGAAAATAAATCTGCCAGTGAGCGAGTCACATTCCTCCAAGGTACTTGAAGCCGGAGTCCTTCAGCTGAAAGGGCAAGTCTGTGTGTTGAAGTTGCAGTGCTGCTGGTTTAATTGGAAAACATTCACTCTTTTGTAGGTTAAGTTTGTACCTGAAAACAAACTAACATTTTCCAAGACAGAGAGGATACTCAGTAAAGAGGTAGCTGGGTTATGGACATAAAGTAATAGGTAATCCACATAATGACAGCTTGTGTTCAATTCCCTGTTTGGAGTAAATAATATTGAGAAGAGTCTGAATATTGATAAATGCCTGTCTACCCTTGATAAATCCTGTCTGTTCTTCTGAGATGACTGCTTTTAACATGTGACCACTCTATGGAAAGGTCTTTCTCTCCAGAATAGCGCGAAAACATTTTTTTCAGTAGGTGGGGAGAGAGACCTTATGTTGTGCTTTGAGCGTTGACAGGCAGACAAGTTCAAACCAAGGGCGATTATGTATTATGCACAATGTATAGAAGCCTAAACTAACCCAGAATGTCTATAAGGCATTGAAATAATTTGCCAAGTGGAATTAACCACATTTTACAATAAAAAATCATACAATATAGTGAAAAGTTGTTTTTGTTTGTTGTATTGATTTCAAAATGTGAAATAGTTTTTGCTGATATATTCCTGGACTGTTTCGTACCTGTTAGGGCTAGAACAAAAAGCTTGGCAGCTTTGTGAAGGGCTGAATAGTGGCTTTCGAATGCTGTATTGCTTTTTGTATGTTGAGAATTTAGAAGGCTTCATCCAATTGTCTCTTTCTTTCCTGCGACACTGCTGGGGCTTTATGCACAGAAAAGTAATCTTGGAAGGCATTCTCCTGCTGCAACCTTTGTTGTTCTTCATTCGAGTTCTCTATAAATACAAATTAATTCCATATCAGCCCCTTAACAGGCTATTCATTTATCTGGCACATAAACAAAGTTACATATATATATATATATCCTATCAAATTTATCCATTGCAATTCACACAATGTTATTCAGAGCTCTTGAAAAAAGAATGGCGTTTTTACAGTATGCACATTTTAATTAACAGTTCAAGCTCATTTTTACAAATGTACCTATATATTTTGTATTATGAAGATAAATTAAAATGTTTACAAAATTCCTTTGGGCATTAACGAAAATAGGCTATTATAATGTTATACAATGAGAACAATATTTCATTCTTGTTTCATAACTCGGTTTGGCCTGTACTCATGCTTGCGAGAAATATTTCTCTTAAGATTTCACAAAGAATCTTTACTTGTGGCCACTACATCACCGCACTACCGCTCTTGCTCTTGGTGCCTTTCATTTTTATAAGTAATCTTGATTTTGCATTTGTATGCTTTGTCATTTTCTTTATTAAAGTATTTTACAAACTCCATTGTGCTGACTATTTAACAATGTGCCACTTGCAAGCAAGTACCCAACCAGACACATGTATAGGTTCATTAGGCTGGGCATGCCCTGAACACGTGAAGTGAGCGCTGCTGGAGCGATACTTGAGCGATATTGAGCGAGAACCTTCTGGGCCGCTCATTGTTGCTCCACGCTCCAGTCAAATTAGGTCCGCTCCTCGCTCCACTCCGCTCACATACTCTGATCCCCGCAGATATACAACGGAAGACCGGGCAGGCAATAGGCAGCCTGGTCAAATTAATAACAAATTATTCCTTCTCAAAACACAGAGTAACCTCAAATTATTACTCTAAACCCCATTTATCCTAGTTTCCCAATTAATCATTGCTGTACCATCCCTTTTTCAATCCACTCATTCCATAAATTTCTAACCACACAACTCCCTGTAAGTATTTGAACTTACTCACCCTTTCAAACGCCAGGGGCCAGCTCGTTATAGCCTCAACTCCTGGTCAACCTATTTCCCTAAAATACGAACTACAGTTTTAGATTAGCTAAGAGCTAATAGTCAAAACTTCATCCAATCAAATAATTTCTAACCAAATAATAATAATATGATGTGATTCAGCATATGGGCAACTATTTCCAAATGTATATGTGTTATTAACTCTAAATCAATAAATCGGTTCTTTTAATGTATGCGTATGAAATACAAATAGAATTGTATGCAACCAGCTATTGTAGTGGGGAATTTATGTTTATAGGACCAAATAATGACTAATTAAACAGCTTGCTTCCCATCACACCTCATCTAACAAAGGAGTTCCTGGGATAAATTAAGATTCATGGAAAGGGGGCAAACCCCCCACTGGAGCACGACAGACATGCCCAACAGATCAATGTATGTCACACAATTAAGCCTGTACATATGTGATTTTGGTTTTGATCCAGCCATAAAGGGAGTTTGGTATTATTACATGTAAAAAGGGTTGTACAGGTCTCATGTTTTCTCCACAGGATTACAAGTGGAGTCACATGCCATTGCACAGTATGTTGCTCCACGGGGTTACTAGGAGAAGACAAATGCTAGCTTCCCCCTCTGGAAGATATTTAAATGTTATAACACTGTTCGATTTGTTCTACTAAGGCTAGCGACAGCGAGACTGTGCATAATTTAATTATGTATGTGGGGGTTCCAAGCCTGTTTGTTCTAACCCTGGCCAAGTGAAGTGATCACCATTTGGTATGCAACAGGTGAGGAGTTTGGGAATCACCTGGGCGCAAACGTTAAATTGCTCTGTTGTTAGTCTTGTTAGTCGAGTTCAAATCGTAGACGATGCTCCGGGGAATTAGATATAGGATAATTGTAGTTTTTTGTTAAGCTGGAGGATTTCAGAACGTTAACTATTTTGGGTATGTAACTTGTACTTCGTTGTCCGGTTGAAGAGTTGTATTTCTTATGCTCTTTATCTGGAATGAAATGTTATTTGATTGTATACTGAGTTCCGTCTGAGTCTCCTACAGTAATTACCAGTAAATCTCCGGAGGAGATTTTCGGGTGTTACTTGTTACCTTGTTAACTAAATTCACTAGTATTCTGTTCATTTATGACATACACACACTCTTTGCTAGCAAGCTATTCCAGGCTTCCCGTGTAATCACTGAGACGTAAAGACCCACAGCGGGGCCCCTCAGCTGGCACAAGAAGGGTTTTCTGTGTTGCGATTCGGCAAAGGGAGAAAAGATCAGCCCACCCCTGGGCATTCCTTATCCCTCGCCTCTACTATTCAGTTCAGCCTCCGGAGGTATTTCTGCTCGTAGGGGCGAGCCGACGGTCATAGATTCTCGCACGGCTGTTACAGGCGTATCCGTGAGGACAGGTTAGCCTGTACATATTACATATTTAGTGTGGCTCGGAGCATCCAGGCTAGCTACCTGGCGGCTTCCAAATTCATGCCCACGAGGCCCTGGTTGAACCTGCTCAGCTAACACATAAACACATGGGTCAGATTTATAGATATTAAATATCTACGAGGCAACTAAGATCAATAAGATCATTCGAAGATCAATAAGATCATTCTAAGATCAATAAGATCATTCTAAGATCAATAAGATCATTCTAAGATCAATAAGATCATTCTCTTCTTTCTATTAAGCTATTATTTATCTGTTTTAACTCAGAACATTGCCCCAAGGGAAAAGGAAATATATCAATTATTAATGTATTAATTTCATGTGCATATTAATGGTATTCTCTTTTCCCTAACTACACTATATAGTGTAAAATTATGATTTAAGTCAAACAACTAATTCCACCGACCAAATAAAATGCATGGAAATTGTATGGAAATACACAACTCACATGTTCCTTACCAGTTTATACTATCAATAACAACCCACAATCAGCAACCCATGTGAAAACCCATACTAAATTCCTCAACCATTCCTTATATTCTTAACAAAACACAGTCTTGCCATCCACATCTATGACCCCAAAAAACAGACAAGTAGGCCCTGTGTTGGCCTAGGAGCCATCAAGAACATGTCGTCATGCAGTCGACACACACAGGCAATCAGACACACAAACACACAGACAGGCCGCCAAACACACACACATAGATTACCAATCTACTCCCTCGCATTTCATATCCTCAATTCCATATTATTCACAGCCTACTCATCCAGACCCGTGCTTTCACATTATTTTAATTTTTAACACAGCATTGCAACTCAGAAATAACTTCATCAATCCAATGCTCTTTCAAACCAATTGTAATAAAAATGTACAAGTCAACACCATATAAATTACCCAAGTTAACCATTCAGCTTCTGTTCATCTCTTTATTTTACTCTTAGACGTATGCGCGCAAGTAGGTAATGATTTTTCCAAAACGTCTATGACTCCCAATCAATAATCAGTTATAAATATGTATGCTTATTTTAGATTAGAATGGTACTCGCCTAATAAGCTGAGTATGTATTTATCCACAGTATACAATTTAATGACTATGTTTTCTTTTTATAAATGACTGCCAAATTGGCGGTGTCCGGTTTGTTTCTCTGGATACTAATTACTAAAATGTCAACAATCACTGTTCACCACCAGGCAACACACAACACAGCATCTATGTTGTCACTACATTCTTCGCTCACTCAGTTAGGTCATTGCCTTCTCGCAAAACATCCACCAGTCCATTCTGGTAATCAACATCTTTAGCCTTGTACAGTCTAGGCAAACCCTAATCGGCTGCACAAAGTTTGCTCCACAAGTCATTCCAAAGTCAATCAACTACTGCACTGCCTCGTTGACAGTGTAATTTCCCTAGCGATCAAATGCAGTATCAATGACACAAATCGAATACAGCATACTTCCCAACATTGTTAACACCTATTTACATATTATACATTCAATACCATTACACAATTAGGTTAATGTGCACAATTATCCGATTAATCATTCCTCAATCAATTTTCAATTTTTTTTACGAATTTCATCACTCTGCATTTGCAATGCACTCAATTTCAGACTGTCACCAATCATTTCTTCATTATTTACAAGCCAAATTGCTCTTACTGTAACGAATCACTCCCAAGAGGTAAAAAGAACAATAATGTTTATTCTATACAGTTTAGTAACCAAAAAGCAGGCAGTCAGACATGCAGAGGTTGGTACACTTATCAGGCAGAATAACAGGCGGAGGTCAGAACACAGATCAGGATCTCAGGCAAGCAGGCTTTTCAAAACCAAGGCAGTAACAGATCAGGCAAAGGTATAGAGGATAATCCAAAACACAATACTGAATAAACAATGCACGGGTCAGGCCAGAATAACAATCCAAGAATATAGGCGAAGGTACAGAGGATAATCCAAAACACAATACTGAATAAACAATGCACGGGTCAGGCCAGAATAACAATCCAAGAATATATGCTCAGTAGGAAGAAAATGTATTACTTACAATACCTCGCGAAGAGGCAATGGTGTGTGTAAGCCTTAAATACAGACTGGGTGAGAGCAGGTGTACAGAGTTTGGGTGATTGTGTCCGAGTTATGGGAATTGAGGGCGGGAGCGCCCTCTGGTGGCCAGGAGGCTTGAGCGGAAGCAGCCTCTTGTGGCCGGGAGGCTTGAGCGGGAGTGGACTCTTGTGGCCGGGAGGCTTGAGCGGAAGCGGCCTCTTGTGGCCTGGAGGCTTGAGCGGGAGCGGCCTCTTGTGGCCGGGAGGCTTGAGCGGGAGCGGCCTCTTGTGGCCGGGAGGCTTCAGCGGGAACGGCCTCTTGTGGCCGGGAGGCTTGAGCGGGAGCGGGCTCTTGTGGCCGGGAGGCTTGAGCGGGAGCGGGCTCTTGTGGCCGGGAGGCTTGAGCGGGAGCGGGCTCTTGTGGCCGGGAGGCTTGAGCGGGAGCGGCCTCTTGTGGCCGGGAGGCTTGAGCGCCCTCTGGTGGTCCAGACTGGGTGGTGGAGAACTCCCGGTGCCTTGAATAACCCCTTTCAATAGCCCACTGCCCTGTATAAGGGATATCCCAGTCCTTGTCTTCAGAGGTTGCTGACCCATCAATAAGTGCAGGCATTTCCTCTTCGTCGTCCTCATCCATCCTTGGAAACAGGCCGGCGGCCATCGAGGGATTAGGGCTGGTAGCCATCTTGGAACTGAGGACGGTGGCCATCTTGGAACTGGGGCTGATATCCATCTTGGAACTGGGGCTGATAGCCATCTTGGAACTGGGGCTGGTAGCCACCTTGGAACTGGGGCTGGTAGCCACCATCTTGAAACACTGGAAGGAGGCCATCTTGGCCTGGGAAGAGGGAGCCATCTTTGGAGGGGATGTGGGTGTCCTCATGGTCTGGGCAAAAAGTTTGACATTCTGGATTACCTGGAAAAGGTGTTCCCCATACAAGGGTTCTTCCTGGTCCAATCGACGGAATTGGATGGACTCCAGTTTTCTCTCCAGTATCCTCCTGTTCCATACTTGTTCCTCTGACGCTAACTCCTCCAACAAGGAGGTCAGCAGTTTTGTCTCTGTTGCCCATCTTATGGGAACAGAAGGTGCTGTGTAATGGCTGGTCATTTTTGGGCAATGTATTCTGTAACGAATCACTCCCAAGAGGTAAAAAGAACAATAATGTTTATTCTATACAGTTTAGTAACCAAATGGCAGGCAGTCAGACATGCAGAGGTTGGTACACTTATCAGGCAGAAAAACAGGCGGAGGTCAGAACACAGATCAGGATCTCAGGCAGGCAGGCTTTTCCAAACCAAGGCAGTAACAGATCAGGCGAAGGTATAGAGGATAATCCAAAACACAATACTGAATAAACAATGCACTAGTCAGGCCGGAATAACAATCCAAGAATAGAGGCGAAGGTACAGAGGATAATCCAAAACACAATACTGAATAAACAATGCACGGGTCAGGCCAGAATAACAATCCAAGAATATTATATAATATATAATTACTTACAATACCTCGCGAAGAGGCAATGGTGTGTGTTAGCCCTAAATACAGACTCGGTGAGAGCAGGTGTAGAGTCCGAGTTATGGGAATTGTAGTTATGAGCAGTCTAGGATAGGAAAGCTGTAGTCCTCAGGGAAGGGGAACTGGAGAATGTTACACTTACATTCACTCTTTGGCCAATCGTCAAGACCAAAATAGACAGTTTCTTAGAATATTTGTTGGCTGTAAACACCATTCAATATTTCTACACCTGGTTAAGACAATCTCATTCTTCCAGAACCCTGCAGACCAGTCGCCTAGATATAGCATTAATCTGTCCAACAGATATCCAGGACATTAATAACAGAAGTTTCAACCAATTCGAGAATTATACCTGCACGCTTGCGGACCTCGCCAATAACAAATTATAACTCTGCGTGCGGACCTTGCTAATAACAATTAATCCTCGCATTCGGACATCACTAATAACAAACATTAATAATGAGTGGTGGACAGAAGTACATTTAATGAATAACAAGCGGTGGACAGAGGTACATTTAATTAATAACAAAAGACCAAAACTGTTATCTTACTAGGCCCAAGTGACCCCCACATTTCTTTAACTCTAGTATTTAGTCACACTGTTAACCCTTCAACCTTTAACCCTCCTAGGGCGATTGACGCTCTAGAGCGTCAAACGCGATTAATCGCGAACCATACATGGTAGCAACTGAAGCTTGGTACCGTTGGAAAGGGGAGAATTAGACGGAAATAATGAGTGGTGTTACTCACAGCCGGAGATATCGCGCCTCAAAGCCGACAATGGTCTTTCGTTTTGACTAAAAACATCACAGACAGGAAGTAGGAAGTGAAAATGACAAAATAACCAATTTTTCAATAACATAGGACATCATCCTGCATAAAATAACAAGTTTTGGAGTTGGAATTTAGCTGGGTTTTAAAAACGTATAGAAATCTAGTTAGAAATGAGTGTAGCATTTTGATGTTGACTTGATTGTATGGCCCCCAAACATTGCACACTGGTCCAGGACCCCTGGGGGCTTGACAATAAGCAATAAAATGCCTTGTGCACTATAGATAACATGCTTTTACATGTAAAAAACA
>JACXGM010011257.1:8185-25351 GCA_016801145.1 Umbra pygmaea | reverse complement strand
AACTGCCACAAGTTGTTCTTCTTGTAATGAAGATCTCATCGAGGAAAAACACGCTGTATTTTTATATTTTCATTGGATTTATTTATAAAAAGTTAAACAACTAATTCATTTTAATATAAAAAATTAATGATTAATCGATAGTCAATCGTTAATTCTCCCGACGATCGACGAAGAAAGTTTCATCGAATGCCCATCCCTATTTACTATGTTCTTTCGCCTGAAGCAATTCTCTGACGGTCTTGCTAATCAGGCAGCTCGCACTCATGCAGGGAGAGCAAGGTAGAAATAGCGGGACTGCTGCTGAATGTTATGGCTTTGTCCACACGATTGCGCCTGATACAACTTATTAAAATAACGTTTGTAAATATTTTTATTTATAGTTTGTCGTTGTTCCACTTTTCTTCCATATCTTAGGAAATCTTTGTCTACTCTTATTTTTTATTGTGGGTAGATTCATCTGTAAGAAGAAATAATGTGTTATTAACATGACTAATATTTCGTGAAATAGCCTTCTGCCCGTCTAGAAATAAGTACTTTGATCATATGGAAAGTAAATTTAGCCTTCCTGGCAATGATTGTGCAAACTGTACAGCAAAATTCTCTATATTTTAGGTTCGGGTGCGGGCTTCTGAATGCAACTTTTGTCCAAATCACGGAAATTGGAAAAAATAAAACGGAATTGGCCAAAAAATAACACTAATTTCATAGGGCCCTATATATAGAATATAATTTATTTTGTATCCCACTTAAGGAAAAGCTGGTCTACAACAACAGCACAGAACAAAAATAATGACTGCAGTTATCAGTGTGTAAAAAACTTTCTATATAGCGCGCCTCCGAACCGTTTGTAAAAACGTGCATATCACACGAAGTATATTTGCTAAAATACAGTAAGCTACTAGTGTGGAATTATTCTACAATGTTCACTCATCATGAGAGTAAAATAGACCATCCTAAGTCAACCTACTGCAATAATTCCTCTCTCAAACTGTAGAAAGAATGCTGGGAACACTTGATTATGTATGAAAAAAGAAATACCGTCAAATACCGTCAAACCGGTAGAATTTTGACAAATACCATGATATACATTTTTGGTCATACCGCCCAGCCCTAGCTCCACCTATTAAGTCTGGTTCTGCTCAAGGTTTCTTCTGGGAATGTGTGAGTTTTTCCTTGCCACTGTTGCCATATGGCGTGCTTGTAGGGGGTTAAGGGTGCCAATGTTTCGGTTGTTGTGTTTCTTAAACATATGTATATAAATTAATTTGTATTATTATTATTATTATGATGATTTTATTCTCCATGATTGTGTTAAATTTTCCAAATGTAAAGCACTTTGAGCTGCATTCTGTGTATGAAAGGTGCTATACAAATAAAGCTTATTATTATATAATGTTTGATCTGAAAATGTATTTTCCTCAACTCATGAAAACACCTTGTCCCAAATGACTTGATTGCTCAGCCTGTTACTGATCTGTTTAGCATTCGAAAGAAAGCTTGCTTTTGCTAGGCTAGGATTCTACAGGGTTAGAAGCAAAAATGTGACATGTGGTATTGAAATATAGTAACTAAGTAGTCTTACAAAATATATATTGAATTAATTGAATCACAGTAAACCAGTTATAGTAAATTGTTGTGCAGTAGTGAACTGAACTTCATTACAATGGTGTTTGTCACTTAGATGTCCTTTTTTGTGCCACTAACAATTTCTCCCCTTAATAATAAATGCAGAAGCAAAGTCTGTCCTTTGTTCATTAGTGGGAAAAAAACTAATGGGAAAACAGAATCCTTCTGATCAGACCCCTGTCACTGTGTCTGCCCATTACAGGACTCTACCTGGAAGACAGCCTAGACGTCTTAGCCAGAGGTCTGGGAGAGGAGACCAGGTGTACTCAGATGCTAAGCATGTGTGGGTAGTGACCAGCTTTACCAGATGTCAGCCTTCCTGCCGTAGCCCTCGCCGCTGATCACCTCGGGGCTCATCCAGTAGGGTGTGCCAGTCACCGACTTGATTCCTGTTCCTGACAGACAGATGGTCTGCAGCCGGCGACTCGCTCCAAAGTCCCCCAGCTTCACGTTGCCCACAGAGTCCCTCAGGATATTGGCCCCTGGAAAGAGAAGATTACTTCAGTCCAATCAGAAAGGCTGGTCAGAATGGAGATCTCACCTATCAAAGCCCAATATAACAGAACCTGCCTACTCTACTATGGGGCTAATACTTGACTACAATCTCCAACACCACAGGATCAAGCCTTTTCTCTTACCATCCAATGGCTGATAGCTAAACCACGTTCTCTGGTTAACCAAAAGGTATAGGACCTCAGATGCATTTCAGTTTGACTCGTCTTACTTTCAGTGTTACAATACAGGTTATCTTCAACAGATCTGCTCGCTTATTGTTATCATTATTCAAGTAAAATCCAACATGGTTGTCTTGCTAATAACCTGTCAAAATACTAACAACATGTGGCTCTGAACACTCTCTCAGCACACCTCAATAGTGGAGGGTGATCCATCCATGTTCCCCTATCCCCCTCTACCTTTGATGTCTCTGTGCACAATCATGTTGCTGTGTAAGTAGGACACGCCCTCCAGAATCTGACGGGTGTATCTTCGGGACACGTTTTCCGTCAACGCCCCATACGACTTCAGCTGGTCCTTGATGGAGCCCTGGTGACAAATATTGCCAAGGTGAGCGGAACAACATACTAGCATGATTCATCTGTGATACATTACTGTAATAATCACCCGCTGGAACGCAGCTAACACTGGTGTTGACAAGCACAAACACTCACCCCTGGCATGTACTCCATGAAGATGGACAGTGTTCTCTCATTGGAGTCTCGTAGGCAACCGTAGTACTGGACGATGCGTTCATGGCACAAGTTCTTCAGTAGCTGGATCTCACACTCCAGGGCACTGACCTCCTGAACAACAATGGATATAACAAAGGCACCAATACAGTTTTCCAGTGAACGGAATCGTTTCAAATGCCTTTCTGTTGTGGCAAGGACTCCTAATTCGTGACTTGTGTCTAGTGCTCTGCAATCCGCAGGCCTTTACATACAATGCAATTGGCAAAAGATTAAAGGGGAACAATGAATAATTTCTATTATGTGTGTATGTTCCTAAATCATTTGGAGTAATTATGTGACTGTCTCACTTATCAGGCAGCCCTCTCACTCAGGGAGAGCGGGGACCGCTAACGTGAGTGCTACGTCATTAGGCTACAGTATATGGGTCTGTGCAGATAATTCCTCGTCATCAAACTTTGTGAAATAAAAACTGATTTACGTGAAAAACAAAATGCTCTTTCACAAACACAAAGAAAACCCCAAATTGGGAATCCCAATTGCTTTTGGAATAACATATTTTTTTAACCCTTACTGTAATTGTAATTTATTTATTTATTTGAACAGGGACACTGCACAAAAAACATTAATAGATATCTTGTGCCAGGTTATAGCAATTTGCTAATTTCCACCCGTAGTCCCTGGGCAGGTAGATGGCGCAATAAAAACAGTATTCAATACAGATACAGTCTTAAAAAAAATCTACATTGTCCTAGCCCATTTAGAATTAAAACTACCCCCCCCCCCATAATCCCCCAGTAATTTAGCAAATCAACTCACTGGTGGGAGCAAGTCTGCTTTGTTAACAATTTAGTGCTTGAAAATAGCTCTGTAAGTAGAGAATAATGAGTATTCCACTGATTTATAGCCACAAAAGAGAATGAAGTCCTCCCAAATGCAGTTTTGCATTGTGGAATACTACATTCACCCCATGTGGCTGATCTAGTTACTCGTGTTGTTTTCCCAGAGCAGAGTATAACAAATCTTTTCAGAAGAGGAGCAGACATTTTGAATTATTTTAAAAATCACGCATACGAATGAAATATGACATTTTCAAGATTTAGCATGTCATATTTAGTAAGAATGTGACAGTGATGGTAATGATGTGGCTTTTTGTCATTGATCTTGAAGGCACTTTTATACAATGATTCAAGGGGCCTTAGAGCTGTTTTACATGCCTGAGACCAACTTGAAATACAATAAAAACAATGTGGAATAATCATTGCAAGGTATGCCTTCCTCAGGCATTTTTCTCAATTTGTTTGGTGGATTTGGTGACCATTTTGGCTGTGTTTCAGCTTGTGGCATCAATATTTTTATTTTTTAAGTATCTCATGCATTGGCCTACAATAGGAAAATTGTTAAATATGGTAGAATACAGTAAAATAAAAATGGTTTTAATGGAAGTTAATGAGGCATTTTTTGTCACGAAGGTGTCCAGAGGGAGTATCTGGCACTACATAAATCATACTAATGCAATCAAATCCATTTTTTTGCTAATCTTTGACATTATCAATACTCTAATCACCACCAGATCACCATCCCCTACTATTTATTACATGGAAAATAAGTAATGTTTAGTGTTTTTGTAATAAATAATGAATCAATTCAAATAAGGGTTAAAATCCTGAAAATTGTTGAATGTTTGGTAATTTTGAGCAAGTTTAAGAAATTTATGAAAAAAGTAGAACAAAATGGATGTATATTTAATAGTGGTTTCTTTGTTTGTGTACATTTTTGCCATTAAGGTGTCCAAGGGGTAGTACATTTGAGGAGGGCACAAGGGTTAAATCGGAAAAAAGTCTGTTCCATGTTTTAAAACCAACCATATCTTACATCTGCTAAGGACAAAGAAATGGCAGCTTACGCAATTTCAGATTCCTGAGAGGGTGCGTTCAAATTGTAAAACTTCTCACTTTGCTTTGACAATAATACATTCTCAATCATGGAGAATATCAGTTTAACAATATAATTGATATAGCGATGGAATGTTGTTTTTAGCAACTATTGAAGTATGAATTTAGGAGACTGAATTTTTTTGAACACACCTTCTCACCAGCACTGAGACCAGGAATAAGCACGGAACATTGCTTTTCCTCATTCTTTGCAGAGATTGCAGAAAACCTGACATCATACAAAATGTATAATGTTATGTACAAAAAGCAATTGGACCCAATTTAGGGGTTTTCTTTGTAATAGAACAGTCATTATTTCACGCAAACAGTCATTATTTCACAAAGTTGTATAAAACGCATTTATCTGCAGACCCATATAACCTTATGTCGTAACCCTGGCGCTAGCTCATTAGGTCAAATGATTAAGGAACAGATAAATTACTGAAATTTGCCATTGTTCCATTTTAACTGAAAGAGATTTAGACACTCTTCCTGTAGCTCTAACCATCTTGTCTAAAAAAGCAACTTAAAGTTCTGTGAAAAGGTATTTGCTCTCTTGCTGACTTTCGAGATATCAGCTAACCTTTACATAAAATGTAATCAGATCTCCAAATATTAATATTGTTTATGTGAGCCTTGCTTTCTGCCTTGCTACTCTGTGCCTTTCTGACAGTGAACTCATTTGAGTCCTGCTGACACCTGGAGATTGTTCTAAGGTTCTTTGTAGCAGAATGGCCAAACCAGGGAATATTCAGTACTCTCCCACTTAGGTCCAGAGCTTTATAACTCTTTCCAGACTGACAGGCATCAACAGTTTTTTACAAAGATGTTCACAAATTTATTTTATATGTGGTATATATTGTAGTAATTCTTTTTTTTTAAGCCCACTGCATAGATGCGCCGTGCCATGTCAAAAGAATTTATCTGCATAGGATGATGTATGTTATTCGATGCATATGATAAATAAACAACTTTGACTTTGGTATGAGGTGATTCTGAAATCCGTCAGTTCAGATTTAATCTAAAGACAGGAGCCAATGTGTTAGTCATGTATATAGTGGGCAGGACTGGCCCAAATCTGAATTTTTTCAATGCGTTAGTCATGTTTATAGTGGGCAGGACTGGCCCAAATCTGAATTTTTACAATGTGTTCCAACACCTGACCCTTATTTTCCCTTTAATGGGTTACTATTATTTCCTGTAAATGGGTTTAACTAGCCATGCTTGTACAAACACAGCCATCCCAGGCTTACAGTCAAAAAAACTACAGAGGATTTTCTTTTTATTAGCAAATGTTTTCCTTATTCCCTGATTTCAGGTGAGTTTTCCATTTACAACCAGTCCCTAGGCTTCCTGCTCTACTCACCTTGCTGGTCTCCGGACTCTCTGGGTCAAAGTGGACTTGTTTAACGGCCAGCTCTCTGGCTGTGTCGGCATCGTAACAGAGGAAGACCCGGCCAAACGCACCCTGACCAAGCAGCTTACCGAGGCGCCAATTCGTAGGGGCACGAGGAGCTGGACACACACATAAGGAAGTCAATTGCATTTCAAACACAGGTCATTTGCGTGCTTAACTAATAGATTTGTTGCTAATTTCCTAGCATCTAACTGGCCAGACACGCTTTCCTCCACCCTGATATATCTCATAAGACTCCTTATCCCCCTCTTCCTTCTACACCCTAACACCTGGCTCCACTTACAGCGGCTGGGCGGGCTGATGTCCATGACAGACAGGTTGGGGGCGGGGCTGGGCTCGATGTCGCTGCCCCTGCGTCTGCGCCCCCCAGGCTCCTCCAGGTCGGGGGTGAAGATGCTACTCCCGCTGCTGGTGCTGGGAGACTGCTCTGTGGGGCTGAAGCTGACCGGCGAGCGGAAACCGTGCACCTGCGTTCGCCGTGCCCGAGGGAACGTCTTACGCCCTAAAGGGGGAGATGAAAGTGTTGGGACTTATTCTGGACAAGCCAGTGGAGTGTTGAATTAAAAAACAGGGCATGTTTCAGTGAGAGGGTCACGGTTCACTCACCATCGCTGTAGTCCTGGAGGCCAAAGGCCATGTGGTATCGCCGTGGGTATGTGCCGCCTTTGCCCGACTTCTCAAACACTGGAACGTCGTACTCTGGGAAGTCTTGGTGGTTGTCTGGGTAGCTCTGCGCTCGGGGCATACGTGACTTGGGATAGTTATCACTGCGATAAAACACAGGCATTACATGGTTAAGATTTGTGAGGTGTTGACAGTTTCCAACCTGATAGATGTAGCACGGGTGGGAGCTGGACGTTTCAGACTGACCTGTCTAGCGGGCTGTCCAGTGAGGGGCAGCTCCCTGACGCAGAGTTCTCTGGACTGCTCATGGACAGAGGATCCAACATCTAGAGAAGGAACAGGGGTGGCTTATTGTCACTCTGTTCTCATGTGAAACACGTTTATAAAAAGCTCATAACCGCAGCATAATATGTTCTTAACTATGCTGGTAAATGACGCAGTAGTCAAATGTTGGGACTATTTCATAGTAGAAGATTAGGGAGGTCATGGAATTAAAGGATTTATCCTTATATCTCCATTTTGAAGTAGTTCATTTCATTCTTTCTTTTATAAGAAGCATGAAACAATGTAATAAGCTGATGTGGCCACTAGATGACAGTTACCAAAGCGATTTTAAAACAAGCAAATCAAATATGACAATACTTTCATTAAGGGGGAGCATTGACAAATATGTATAAATGGTCTATGTACCTAAATCGCTTGAAGTAATTATTTGAACGTCTCGTTTCAGGCAAGAATGGTATAGAACGCAATTCTGGAGCATTACAGTATATGGGGGTTCCTGCATATACGTACTGCCCAAAGATGCTTGTTATTAGTCTATGGCTACATAGAGTCACCCTAGCCCTATGATCATTCTATTTGTGTACAATGAGCATGTTTATTAAGACAGCATCTACACTGCTCAAAAAAATTTATGGAATATGTAATCATCACAGTATAACACCAAATCAATTAATCTTCAGGTATTTCAGTTAGAAAGCATAAGCAATTGTGAATCAACTTCCCAGTTTTTGGTGCAAATGAAAGCGACAACAGGTGCACTTGAGGCAACAGCAAGACAACCCCAAAAAGGGAATGGTTTTGCAGGTGTCCACAGACAATTGCTCTCTTCTTATCCTTCCTGACTGATTCTTCCTCAGTTTTACATTTTGCTAGTGTCCTTGTCACTACTGGTAGCATGAGGCAGTACCCGCAGAACTGACATCTGCTTCTTTTGTGCAAGGAGGAACAGGAGGAGCACGGCCAGAGCCCTACAAAATGACTTCCAGCGGGCTATTGGTGTGCATGCTTCTGACCAAACTGTCAGAAACAGACTCCATGAGGGTGGCATGAGGGCCCGACATTCTCTATTGTGCACAGAGATTTAGATCTTTAATATATTTCGGTCATTAAGACTGGATGTGTGATTTGAGTGTTCCCTTAATTTTTTTTGAGCAGTGTATATCATGGAGGTTGTGAATTTCGTGAAAACACGACATTGCTTCTACAAACTGACCAATGTTAGACTTTAATGGCTGTTATGTGATATGCAGAAACCCCAATGTACAGTAACACCCCCTTACTTGAACCGCAAATATAACTTATTCTCTCAGGCAGCTCTCACACTCAGAAAGAGCAGGGTCCAGCTAGAGCGCCTGCTACGGCAAAAGGTTATATGACTCTGTCCACATGAATTCAAAATGCATAGAATTACTTAATCTACATCTTAACGATGCCTCGCAACACCGCCTAAAACCGCTTGCCTTAAAACGCTACACGGATATCAGTCTGGCAGTTCGAGGATGCAAATCCTTTAGGACAAGGGGCATATGAGCAAAATTTTTATTTTAATGCAATTGGATTCACCTTTCCCAAATAAAAAAAACAAACCATTGTTGTTTTTCACATTTGTTTCAATGCACTTCTAGTGCTCATCACCATCTAAAACAAACCCATAGTTCATCAAATGGTGCTGATTGGAAAAACGAATCACCCTTAATTGAAAGCCTATTCGGTACCGCCAGACTAATATACGTGTAACGACTCATTGCAAGCGTTTCCAGGCAACAATTCAAGGTTCTAAAAGTGATACTGTCAACTAAGAAAAGGTCCCCCCCATATGTTGTAATTTCAAGTTGTGCGCCCATGCCATGAAAACTGCTTGCTTTTAATCTTGGAACATCATGGCTAACAGAGGACAGTGATTCTAGGTTTGGAAAACGCACAGACAAAAAACATTACACTTTCAGCCCAATTACTGGTTTAAAAAATGTTGTTGATCACAAAGACTAGATATTTCAGTTACTGTTTTCACACTACTGTTAAGTAAGTTAAGAATAGTATGCGAAAGAGCTGTGTGGTAACAGTAACAGGTGTACAGTGGACATCACCTGATCCATGCTCTCTGGAATGAACTCTCCCTCACTGTTGATGCTGGTGAACGAGCCGTTTCTAGCCACCTGCTGAAGGGCATCAGGAATGTACCCTGGAGGTGGGGAGCTGCGATCCCCCGAATTAGACCCTGGAACCAAAACAAATACATAAACAGTATTACATGTACTAGACCACGTACTACCGGACTTCCAGTGTCTAAATATTAAATTGAATTACATGTCAGCTGTTCGTGAGGCTGCTTAAAATAAAACACATGGTGGTTCAGAGGAAACGAATGCCAGGGAGGAAACATTATTTGTAGAAATTGAAGATAAAATGTGCCAACCGTGTTTTGTAGATGGCCAATAACGTCACATACATAGCGGACATTCAAAGTTCGGGCACAGAGGCATAGAGAACGCACCTAACAGAGCAAGCACGGTTCTCTTGTCCGTTGCCCTAAAGCGCGTGTTGTCCAGGTCTTCCAGCTGGGGTAGCAGATCCATGTTTGAGGTGAAGGTCTGAGAGAGGAAATTAAAGTACAACAGATTGAATTGGACAACGTGTCTTCTGTTAGTGGATTTGGTCTTCGATCAGAGCTGGACTGATTGTGAAGTGGTCTTCAATTAAACTACCCAGATGCAAGGCCTAGGATGGTCCAGTGGTCACTGAAAGTTATGTGAACTGCTATTGGATGGTCAAGGGGTCACTGAAAGTTGTGAACTGCTATTGGATGGTCAAGGGGTCACTGAAAGTTGTGAACTGCTATTGGTCAACAGACTACATAGAGGTCAAGAAACTGTGGGGTACACGAGGGATGCTTTCATTGGACTCTGTGAAAAACGCTCTAAACAAATATTTGTTTATTAAAAGTAATTACACATTTGTTTTCACTTGTCATTTGCAGATTAAGAATATGGCAAAAACATGATGACTTGACATTTCCAATGTGTGGGCGGACTTCCATTAGGTTTCTCTGCATCTAAGAGGAACTAACGTGATTAACGAGGAATGCAGTGTCATGTACACGCGTCATGATCCATAAACATCACTGGCTGAGCTCTTGACATGTAAGGGACTGCAGTACGCTACGCACGGGGCTCACTGGGATTTGTGACCTGACACTAACCTGAGAGGGCCGGAGGAAGATCTTGAGACTCTTGATGTGGACGCTGCGATCCAGCAGCTCCACAGCCTTGTCCAGCCCATCCTGCGTGGTCAAGGGGATCACCAGCTTGGAAGAGGGCAGAACCACATAGGGAAGGGGGTTAACAAAGGAATAAAGGTAAAATTGAAGAATTGGCAGATGGATAATAGAGTCAATATAGCAGAAAGATATGGGTTCTGTCTCTCTGTGACACGTTTGGAGTGAGTAGTTGAGCCTGGTGATGATAATCAGTGGTACCTCGTTGTTAAAGTAATACAGGTCCAGGGTCTGACCAAAGGCAACCTTGGCTTTGTCACCCAAGTCATCCAGCCTGACGGGCCGTTTAAACTGCCAGATCCTCCTTTCCCCTTTGAACTCTAACTTCACTCGCACATCATTCTGTAAAAGAGCACACACATCAGTATTATTTAGGAATACTTTGAATAATCTGATTAAAATATGAAAGTGCCATCTTTCCCTACAAAGCTACCTCATTAGACTGACACATTGGCGGTACTGTCAATGTGGCATGTGGTCAGACCTGATTTTTGGGTGAGGAGGCCTTGGGTTTGCCCAGGTCAGTTAAGGTCATGGCGGGGCGACTGGAGCGGTGCAGTTCGGCCAGGTCCTGCATGATGGAGTTCAGAGCCTCCTGTTCATCTGGTGGAGGCAGGAGGAATCCACAGGAACACAATTCAAAATAATCCAACCACTTAAGTAAAACAGCCCCTCGTTTACCCTGCTTACAAAGCCACTGGTCACAATCACACAGAATTAACCTGTCCTGAACCAGCCACCCATTAAATCCTAAAATTAGCAAATATCTTGCAGTCCCCCAGAGCACAAGAAAATCCCTATTTCTCTTCAGCAGACTATTTGGGTGCATAACACTGTGGGTGGATCAGGGAGAATAATTGAAGGTGGAGGGAGATGTGGGGTTTGAGAAGGGGAGATCAGACATGCCAGGGTGGGAAATTAGCACCCGCCAAATGTGGGCACTTTGTCCCATTTGTGGGTAACTTTGCCTGATCTACCAGCCACTGTGGCGAATGAAATGTCAAATGGACAATACATTTTATTTATATTAGGCTACTTTAAGCATTACGTTTCGGATTTGACAAAATGTGGATGCTCACTCATTAACAAAGACTGTTGACGTGCATATTTGATTGAGTTTCACGGAGCTAGTCTGTGAGAACTACAGCCTTGAGTTGTGGTACCATAGTCATTTATAGTGCAGTATAGACAGAAGAAAAAGCTCATCAGATAACTAGTATTAAGCCCCAGTAGGCTAGATTAAGTGAATATAAAAAATATCAAAGAAAAAACATGTATATTTACAGATATGAGTGATTTGATGCAAATATGATGCTATTAAGCTATATAATGTAATGTAATTTTACATGATATAAATGGGAGGCTGGTCAACTGCTTACTTGAATTAGAATCTGTTGTTAATCAACTACCTTACTTCGCCATAATAAGGTTTCTTATTATATTTAATGTTGTATTATTTTTGTGGGAGCTAATATTATTTGTAATCCTAGATATGTTTTCCAAATAAATGATAAGAAAATATTGTGGCATAATTTAGGTGTTACAACAAAGGTTTTCTCAAATGTGAAACTGCCTACTGTTGGACAAACTGTAAAGTATCTGACTAAAAGTAGTATTAGGACATCCAATACTACACTGACTAGCACAATTTGTCAATCATCTGAAAATCATTTGTCTCAGACTTGTCTTCACAACATGTACTGAAATTTGCCTATATTAATAAGACATCTATTATGAATTTAATGTATTGAAGCAATGTAGAAGATGCTAGTGCGTTTTCTATGTACACGAGCTGGGGAAAAAGTGGCTGGTAAATCATCATAGTGGCTGGTAAAAGTTGAGCAGCCACCAGTAACTGGTGGGCATAAATGTTAATTTCCTACCCTGACATGCCATGTTGTAATTTTTCTCTTGTATGAATGTACTCTCATAATTTTACCAAATTATGTTGGTGTGCTTTATCTGACCAACTCTCATTATGCCTTGACAGATCTTCTTATCTCAAGCCAGTTGGAATCAGACCGCTTTCCACTGCCATGGAAGCTCCTCACTCTCGCTTTTCTCATCCTTCCACATCTATCTGCTGCATATCCGATCCCCCTCTACTCCCCTCTCAGGGCTGGGTTCCCTACTTCTGAAACCCCGGATAAAATTGGCCCCCCATCTCAATCTCAACCTTGACAAGACAGAGTGACTCCTCTTTCCAAGGCCTGCCCACTTAAACAACAATCAAAACTCCACAGAATAGCCCTACGCAGGAGGAAATAACCTTAACATCACCGTAAACAACACCGTCATTCTTTGTAAACTTGAAATCAAAACGATTCGCTTCTGATGGTTCATGCTCAACGACATTCACAGAATACAACATATCCTTGCATAGAAAGCTACACAGGATTTAAAACTCATCTCCAGCCTCCCCACTTGGGCCATCAAAATGTATAAAGAACACTGCAGACTGTCGGATGCTCAACGTACTAGTTTCCCCATGTCACCCTGCTCCACGCATGGCTTCCAGTTAAGCTCACATCCACTACAAGACCATGGTACCTCCCTACGAAAAAAAGGAGAACTGTCCGTCCCTACCTACAAGTATTGTTCAAATCCTGAATCAACCTCCAAGCAATCTGCTCTGAAATCTGTCTCTTGCACACAACACCCCTACAAAAATGTCAACTCCTGCTTAAAGCTCTGGAGTCTTCTGGCACCCAATGTTGGAACCATCTCCCGGATGCTTGGACAAGAGTCTGACAAAATTCCAAAAACATCTGAAGCCCTACCTTTTAAAAAGTATTTTCTTAAAGCATACTATTTTCCCTGAACCCCTACTACAAAAACAAAGCATGTGTTTTCTATTGCCAACAATGTCAATGGCATTCTTTACTGAAAAAAAGTAATTTTCTTCTTGCAGGACCCTAACTGTATGTATACTGGGGTAAGTGTCTGCTGCCCGAAGTAACATGTCATGACAATTCAAATGACATTGCAAATGCTTCTACTGTATGTTGGGGCAAAACTAACCAAACTAATAAATATCGGGCACATACTCATCATCTTGACACGTTGATTCACCCAGGAGAACAGGACAGAAGATTCTCCCATCAAAGGGGTTCCTTCCTCCTGTTAAATCGAAGTATCGCAAACATCAAACAATGTGTACAGTAACTGACTCACTCGTTTGCAAACATATCAAGAATCAGAACACACTGCTAGGTAAATATTGTTTACATTGTGGGGCTGGCGTTCAAACTACCAAACAATGCACGTACAATAAGCTGTCCATTTTATACAAAAGTGTAACAATTTATACAAAAGTGAATTACCTAAAGGCTGCACTCAGGCAAAATGTCACTTGCATTTGCAGATAGTGAGCGATCTGAATGTACAGTAGGTTACAGCCATTAGAGAAGTTGACAGCTAGCTAGCTGGCTAACATTTAACATGTAGCTACTGTAGTTAGCTAACCTTATCAGTGCCCCTATTATATCAGATATGAATTATTAATCATAATTAACATCGTTCACCCAAACAGCGACAGTTAACACCATGTTAATCCTGAGAAGTTGTCGACCCAGCTAGCAAACATTAGCTACTATAGTACAGCAGCCAGCTGACGATTTTCTGGATTCGCTTGTTTGCTAACTAGCTAGTAGCTACATGACGTTATGAGCCACAAATATCGTGCTAAGAAATGTGTCAACTACAAACTGCGAATATACTGTACACGTTGAATAAAAAACGATCTTAGTTGCCTGGGTGGATTCTGTATGATCACTTCCTCATCCACAGGGCCAGCGACCAGAGAGCCCCGGCCCCGCGGATAGCTGTCTTTGGGAAAGCAGAAGTTTGTAGTCCGCTTCGAACTTTACTGGAGTCCAAGGCCCCGGGTGTCTGTCAGGCCAAAAACAGACGCTTGTGCAAGATGTTATTCGACGCAAAAATGCAAAATTATATGATAGAATAAAAAGAAGCATTCGACGATAATCCGTTAACGGAAACGTAATCCACACTCCTGTTTGTGTTTTATAGCTAGTAGCTCGCTATCTGAAAACGAGTGTACAAACACAGCTCAGCTGTAATCGTACCCTAGCGAGCCTAGTGGAAGAGTCCAACCACAACACACGTTTGGTGACGTCAGAGAAATGTGCGTGAGCGTCTGGTACTACTGTCAGTATTTGGTTGTTGGACAATATGATTGAACAATTAAAATGTTCTAAGCCAAATGTGTGCTATATTGCCAACCTTCTAAAGCTAAGCGCTGTAAAAAGGCATTCCGCGATGCGTCATTCATAAAACAGCTTTTAGCCGACTATAGTTTCAGGTTGGAGATTCGACAGACATTCGGTTCTTCGAAACAAAAGGTGTGCATCGTTCTCCACCTTCCCACAAGTCAGAATATATGTTTCATTCAGTCATGACTTACTCACTGAAAATGGTATTGAAGCTCAAAAATTTTTACAAAAACTTTAATGTATTTTTTTGAAAAAACAAAAGGTCTGCATCGTTCTCCACCATCCCCTGAATCAGAATATATGTTTTATTCAGTCATGACCTACTCACTGAAAAAGCTATTGAAGCTCAAAAATTTTGTCAAAAAATGTTATGCCTTTTTTTTATAAAAAATAAAACGTGTGCATCGTTCTCCACCTTCCCCCGAGTCAGAATGTATGTTTCATTCAGTCATGACTTACTCAATGAAAATGCTATCGAAGCTCAAAAATATTGGCAAAATTTTTTATAGCCTACATTAAAAAAAAAAAAAAGCTGTACATCGTTCTCCACCTTCCCCCGAGTCAGAATTTATGATTTATTCAGTCATGACTTACTCACTGAAAAAGCAATTGAAGCTCAAGAATTTTTACAAACATTTTTATGCATTTTTTTGAAAAAACTAAACGTGTGCATCGTTCTCCACCTTCCCCCGAGTCAGAATGTATGTTTCATTCAGTCATGACTTACTCAATGAAAATGCTATCGAAGCTCAAAAATATTGGCAAAATTTTTTATACATTTAAAAAAAAAAAAAAAGCTGTGCATCGTTCTCCACCTTCCCCCGAGTCAGAATTTATGATTTATTCAGTCATGACTTACTCACTGAAAAAGCTATTGAAGCTCAAAAAATCTTACAAAATATTTTATGCATTTTTTTGAAAAAACAAAAGGTGTGCATCGTTCTCCACCTTCCCTCGAGTCAGAATATATGTTTCATTCAGTCATGACTTACTCACTGAAAAAGCTATTGAAGCTCAAACATTTTGGCAAAAGTTTTTATACATTTTTAAATAAAAAACAAAAGGTGTATCGTTCTCCACCTTCCATCGAGTCAGAAAATATCATTTTTATAGAGCTTGTACAGACATTCTAGGAGCTATTGAAGCTTGATTATGAAATGAAGAAGGCTGCATTTTTATGACACACTGAACGCGCCCATTACCAGCGCTAAGATTGCCTCGCTCTTTGTTGTCTGCTCCGGTACCGAGCTGTTGAAACTCCTTGACTCGTAATATTTTCGATTGTTGCAAAAATGGCTAAATAACGACTGTGCAACATTCTAGAGGGTTTTTTCATCAAAGTAACACAAACAATTAATTGATTGAACGTTTAGTTTAAGAGCTATTGAGATTTGAAGAACCGAATGTCTGTCGAATCTCCAACTTGAAACTATCTTCACCGCAGTTTTTAGCCGTGGTATATTTAAGCAAAATTCACGCTCTAATGCTGCATTCTAGTGATGGGAAGTTCGATTCTTTTTACTGAATCGTATCTTTGAATCTCGTTCATTCAAATGCGCAGATCGAAATGAACGAAAATAATCAGTATACTGATCCGTACCGTATGTACTGGATCATAGAAATAAGCCTTCGCAAAAAAGAAGGAAATAACGAAATTAATTAACCATATAGGCCTAATGCATCATAGAAGTAATGCACCTGCGCAAATCCAAAAACATTTAATATAATGAACTAATCTCTTACGACGTCTGGTAGAAAGTTTTACATTTGAGGCAATAAAATAGGCTAAGTGTATGTCAAGTGTGTTGTTCATTTCCATCCCGCAGCCTTAACTTTATGTTATTCAAACATTTGTTCATTTGAGGCAGTGCGCATAGGCAAAATGTAACAGCCTACCGTATAATCAATTCATTATAACAAAGACGTTCAGTGGCCAAGCAGTAATACGGATACATACGTGTGTAGTAAACCCATTATTTTAAATATCCAGCGTCATATGACTTCGTAACAATAAACATAAAGCTTAAAATAGTTATTTTGTACATAATCCTGTAATAGGATCAACAGACAGATCCATATGTAAACTATGATAAAGGTGCATTTGTCAAATTAGTAATTTGTTCGGACTAGTTAAGTTAGTCTACAGTGATGAGCAAACATGTGCAAATCAAATAACTACATCGTATTTAATAATAGAGTAATGTGCCTGCCCCAAAATTAACGATATGAACGATCCAGGTACTAGTACCGAGCAGTATACTGGATCATAGAAGTAGTGCGCCTGTGCGAAAAAGAACGAAATGAACGACTCATGTACCAGTACCGGGCAATGTACTAGTACGACATACTAGTATCGAGCAGTATACTGATTCATAGAAGTAATGCGCATGCGCCAAAAAGAACGATATGAACGACTCATGTACCAGTATGGAGCAGTATACTGGATCATAGAAGTAATGCGCTTGCGCCAAAAAGAACGATATGAACGATTCAGATACTAGTACCGAGCAGTATACTGGATCATAGAAGCAATGCGCTTGCGCAAAAATGAACGATTTGAACGATTCATATACTAGTACCGAGCAGT
>JACXGM010011256.1:8125-25355 GCA_016801145.1 Umbra pygmaea | reverse complement strand
TCCTCCTTTCTGCCCCCCCCCCCCACACACTGTCATTTATATCTGTCTTGTTTCTGAACACAACAACGCCAGAGTGATTATCTGTAGGGAAGGTTATAAACAGGGCAGATAGAGGCATACACAGGGCAGAGAGAGACTAGATCCAGGTCCACTGAACAGCTCATCTTCACCTGTCTTCTGTTCCCCCTGTCTTGCTTCAGAAAAGCACCACTGTATCACCAGTTAATTAAACACTGACCCACTTAACTGCAGTTCTCCCCACTAAGGAATACCATGCTCATGATACACCATACCAGCAGAGCCTAGCCCTCCTTTAGTCCAAATGAGCAGGGAGGATGGGACCGTTCCTACAGCTGCGTCGGTAGACTGGGAAAACGGATAACACCAATTGGAACAGAACGTTCACTGTGTTCCAGGCTCTGTTGGAAGGGCTATAAAAACCATGGAAGCATCAGGATGAAGACTGACCAATAACGCCAAGCTACATTAAAGCCATTAGGGGAACTTGTAGCCAGGTATATGTGTGAGGTGTGTGTGGTTCTAGGTGTATTTGGTGTGTGTAGTCCCAGGTGTGAGTGTGTGGTTTTTGGATCTAGGTATGAGGGTGTGGAGTCAGCATTTCCAGATGTTTATGTGTGGTTTGAGGTGTAGGGGATCCAAGCAAGGCGAGGAGGAGTGTATCAGACAGATGGGAACTATCTTGCTAACGTGTGTCAAGGCACAGAGAGGGAGGACCGTGACACTATCCACACCTCCAGTGGGAGTGCAATTAACAGGTTTGACTTCTAGCTCTCACATCCTGCACAGGAATCAGAACAGACATATTCTCTCTATTTCATTTATATCCTTCATTATTATTTTGGCTGTGCTGTCTGGTTGTTATGGCAACCCCCAAAAAGGAAGCTGACCCTCTTTGGGGTGTCTGAAGCTCTCAGTCTCTCTTCCCTATTGTTCTCCTACATCCCTATACAGGGTTTAGGTGGACAGAGGTTTCATCACCTTTTTACAGCTATTATCTCCTGCATTGGATGTGTGTCAGTGATCCATCACTCAGGGCAGCAGAATATAGCCTACCCCCCCAAGTTTAGCAGACAGGAATATCTTCCCCTTATGAATTCTGAGAAGTTTAATCAGAGAAGTTGTGACTGTGTGAGTGTGTGTGATCATGTTTGTGCGATAGCATCTGTTCTGAAAATTATATTGTGTGCCCACACACACAATAGGTGGTCACAGATGGGCAAGTATACACATTCACAGAAGACAGACCTTGTTTTGGCTGATATGTTAAAATTGTTTATTTATATCACCTATGTTTAAGCCAATTGAGAACAAATTATCATGTACAATCATGACCTAGTCACATAGGAGATATTAGTTCATACATACTGTATAGGTATATGCAGTAGTATACTAATGAAGTGCTTAGCAATTACAAAAATCAATTAGCTGCTCAAATAATTCTGTCATTTATGATAGAGAACTTAATAGAAGGATGGGCTAATTAAAGGGGGTGAATTTGAGCTGTAACATTTGAACTACTTTTTCAGCTTACAACTATTGTAAAAACTGTATTTCTAGATATTTGAAAATCCCCCCTAAATGATATATAAGGGAAAATTATACTATACACTTTGCAGTGTTTTGTTACAAAAGCACAATCTAAAATCCATAAATTATATTAAAGATGGTCCACTGCATGCCAATTGACAAACACTGGGAATATTTGTTATGACTTCATTCCTATTCCTGTTCAAAGGGCAAAACATGCACTGCATAGTGTAAGAAAGCATTGAACACATGTTCTACAGCTTTTGGAATCTGGTCACTGAAAGAGAAATTAGTTCTGTTTTCAGTCTACAAAATTCTACAGAGTGCACCTTTAAGTGTTAACCCGTGTGGGGTATTGACCAGAAAGAAGCAAATGCTATTGTATTGGATAGGCAGGAACACAAATAACTATATATATATCTTGTTTGACTCAAATCTAGGTGTAATACTTTAGTTTTTGTGTTCTGCATTAGTGTGTCTGTAGAAATAAACAATGTATGCATTTCCAAACTGTCATTTGCCATAAAATGCAATACTAGAGAGAATTATACTTTAGTTAAAGAAAGTATCATTCTGTAATAGGCCACATTTTAGATGAAAACATGATTACCTTCTAGGTATGTCAGCCAGTGCATGGTGACCACAGGGCTAGCATCCGGTTTGGCAAAGTGATGCAAATGCGGAAGTGCCTTAAATCTGCATTTTATTAGAGCTGGCGGCAACATGTGTGGTTGCAAAGAGGTCAGTTTCTGTAGAAGTCTATGAGACTTCTCACTTCATTTATTACCTCAGTAAACATTTCGTAATTAGTTTATGGTCTCAATCGCTAGTTTAAGTTTATTTTTCATCCAATAAACTTAATTTCACTACTCAAATATTACTGTGTCCTTCAGTTATTTGATAGATCAAAATGAAATTACTGATCCAAACACCCAACTATTTATAAATGAAAATCATGGAAATTGTCAGGGGTGCCTAAACTTTGCATACGACTGTAACTTTTCCTCTAAAGTCTGCAGGGTAAAGAAACACACCCAGCTCCACACACAAAAGATGCAGACCAACAGATGTTTCCACATAAAAGATCAGAGTCAACGATGTGAAGCAATCAACAAAAGACTGATTGTAATGATTGTGAAGACTCCTGCAGTAAAGATCTTCGAGTTATTCCCTCTAAGCTGCATGTCTCCTCAATGAGTGGCTTTCATCTGTCCTGATAGGTGGAGTGATGGGAGGAAGAATACAGTCTGCATTACTGTAAATCTTGCCTCATTACACCAAGAAATTCCTAAAGCAATAATCAGCAACTTCACAGACTGAATAAATTTATGAACGACAAACCTTGTCGCTAAGATTGGTAGGAAGAACTAACCAAGGAAGTCTCAGACAACTGTGGTAATACTTGATGTTGCTGTTCATAGTTCGGAAATATATCTGAATGAATTCCTCTGAAAATGAGCACAACACAGAGACCCTGGGCCCTATCTTGCACCCGGCGCAATGTAGCGCAAAGTCCGCACGCAAGTGTCTTTGCTAGTTTAAGATTGACGCCGTTGTCAATTTCTTGTCAGGCGCTCGCATTGTTTAAATAGCAAATGTACCTGCGCCCATATTTGCGCCCATGGGAGTGCTGGTCTAACAGTGAGGTGTGTTCAGGATAATTCTGGGTGTATTGCTATCTTGAGGCATCGGAAAGTGATCACGCTATTGACCAACAAAAACCTGGTCTAAAGTCAATGGCGCAGCATGTCATTGTTATTTTAACAGCTAATTAGTCAAATGCACTTATGGCGTAGGCACAGAGCGTGCACACTATGCTTGTTGCACACACACAGGGAAGCTCAGCAGCACACAAACATGCAAAAGAAGAAATATTACGGTGCAAATCCACCTTCATAATAGCAATGCGCCAAAGATACAAAGCTACGCGCCTGGCTCTTAAAGGGAATGGGAGATGAATCTCTGATTGGTTTATTGCATGTTATGCCCAAAACACACCCATGAATTAATAAAGAGACTTAGTACAACCCTTTTAGACCATGCGCCCGGCACCTGGACCCTTTTATTTGCTGTCAAATTAGCAAAAGTGGATTTGGACATGCCCAAAGCACACTTGTGCCATGCACTTAGATCGTTAAAATAGGGCCCCCTGACACTCTGACTAGCTGACTGACTGAATGACACTGACTCACGGACTGTCTAAATTAATGAATGACACTTACTAACTGTGGAAGCTGGCTCCACCATTGAGGTGCCAGGACAGAAAAGAGATTTGATTGCATTGATCGGGAGCTGAATTCCCAAAAGTGGCTGGATGAACAAGAGCTCAGTAGTGATAGAACAAAGAGCCTGGGTAAAGATGTAGGGTTTGAGCATTGCCTGAAGGTAGGGAGGGGAAGATCCTCTTGTTTCTCCAGAGGCAAGGTCCATCATTATGTAGTGGATTTTCAGCTGGAAGTGCGCATGGAAATGCATTCTAAATGAGTTGCAGCAGTTTGGTTGCACACGCCAGGGTTCCTACTAACAATGAGTTGCAGTGAGCTAGATGTGACATGAAGAGTGGCTTGATGACTACTTGTGCGGCATCTGGAGTGAGATGTTAGAGAGCTGTAGGAACGAGTAACAGCTTTGATTTTAGCAGAGAATGACAGGGTGTCTTCTAGGGTCAAGTCAAGGAACTTTGCATTCTGGGAAGGGGACACTAGGCACTTTAACCATGATAGGCATTTCATGGAGCAGAGAGGCCTTCACCCAGAAAAAGAGCAGCTCATTCTTGTCAAGGTTAAGCTTGAAGTGGTGAGCTATCATCCAAGCAGAAATATCAGCCAGGCATGCAGACATGCATGTTGTCACTTTGCCATCAGTAGTTGAGTCATCTGCAATGCAGTGATAGGACTGGCCAGTTGAAGACATGACAGCGCCATGCGATTTAGTATATAGAGAAAAGATGGCCTAGACCTGAACACTGTCAGACACAAGTAGTAAATTACCTTGCAGCAAACACAGATCCTCTCCATGTCACATGGTAGGAGCATCCTGCAATGTACAAGGCAATTCAAGAGTGTGGAGAGACGGTAATGCTAATAGGATGGAAAGTATGATGTGATGGTTAACAGTGTCAAAGGCAGCAGATAGATTTAGGAGAATGAGAACAGAGGGCCTTCTGAACCTTGTACCTTCTGTTACATAGAGCAGAGAAGTCTCAGTCGAGTCGCTGATACAGTGTATGACATGAGTTGCATGGGATAGATAATATATGGGAGGAGAGAGAAAGTGAAAGGAGACAAAAAAAGTGGTCAGACAACTAGAGAGGGGTGGTGATGAGATTAGTCTACATGCAGCATCTAGTGAAGCTCAGATCCAGAGCGTTGCCTGCTTTGTGGGTAGGTTTGACTAGGTAAGGGTGCGGTCTAACTTGGAGAGTAGTCGAGAGAAATAAGTGGTAATAAATGAATCAGTGGTAGACGTCAGAAAATTTAAGTAAGTCACCCAGAAGTATGATCGGTTAGCCATTATCTGGGAATGAGCTAATGTCAAGCTCACTAAGGAAATCACTAAGAGCTGATTCAAATAGCACAAGGATAGACTGTAATGTAATAACATTTAATCAAGTGCAAACGTATAGAGTAAATGTCAGTGCTTAGTACCTGGGTGTGTGTGTATGTGTGCACAGGCCAACACGTGCATCTGCAAACATTCATCATTCCATATATGCTGTTTCTGTAATAATACTGTATCAACAGAAGCAACATGCCAATTTAAAACTGATTTATGCCTTGGATAGTACCTTACACATTCCATGGTCAGAAAGATATTTCATTTGAAATAATTAAGTTTCATGGTCCGTTCAGTCAATTATAGTAGTCCATGGTCAATACTGTGGCTTTAAGTAGAGCAATTCATTTTCATATTTAATTATGCGATACAGAAAAATCCAGGCACAGAGAAAGTTGTGTGTTGGTAGTTGCATTACCATAATTTCTTATAATAATTGTAATTACCTTTTCTCACAAATAGATTGTTTTACCTTCAGCAGGAATCTGTAATTAGACTTAAAGTGGAACTGACAGCATTTAATTTGACTTTGCAGATTTGAAGAAAACAGACAATTATAATATACATATATATCTAAAATTTATAAAATAGTGTGTTTTATCCTTCAAGACCAACTTCATACAAGGTTTTAAAATAGGTTATATACTTAGAAATCCATGATGGCATTGTTGGCAGTTATAATGTTGTAGAATGATGTACAGTAATCATATATTCTATTAAAGTATGAAACATTAAAATGACCAAAACTATGTGAAGCCTTGTCAGAAAATGGCACCATATTATTGAAACATATTCCAATACGATTTCATTTTGTCAGTTACACTTTAAGAAGTGACAACATGCAGGTAGGCAATAATGAGCTAGAATGTCATGATGGACATAACAGAGCAAAAGAAAGGAGCAAGAGCCACAGTGGATTCTGAATGAAAGGGAAGCCAGCCAACACAGACGACAATAATAACATCCCACGTTCCACTCCCACTCACTCCTAGAGGACCACTAATCTACTAAGACCCATTTATTTCCTCAGAGGATTAAACATTTTCAATTATTTTTTTCTGTTTATATTGTGTAGCATTAAATATGAAAACCCTTAGCCTGTGTCTGTTAGGTGGTGAAAGCATTTAAATACACTGATTGGAAAAGCCACTTTGAAAACAACTGACATAATGAAAAAGCAACTGGAAAGAATTATTGAATTAAAAAAGGTTACTGTTGAATTTGGATGACAAATAGCCTAGTGGTTAGAGCATTGGACTAGTAACTGAAAGATGGTTTGAATCTCAAGGTGAAAAATATTTTGTTCATAGCTTGAGCAAGGCACTTCTACTGTATGTTGCTTTGCTGTTTGCTCAAATAATAAAATGCTAAATGATTGACAGGTCTTTTCATTTGAGTCACCATCTTTGAGTGAAGTAAAATATTTAAACTGATGACATGGTGGCATATAAAATAACTTAGTGATTAGAGTGAGCAGACCATGTTTAAAGGCCCTACTCACTCCAGTAAGTTCAAATGTAAACATCATGATGTTTTTAAATTGAAGCAGGATGTGCTTTCAATCAGCAAAATCAAACCTCTATGGAGATACGAAGCACATGAGATGATGCCATGATATGACGGTAGATTGGATTTTCATTTCATTAAAGCACTGAGCCATCTGGAGATATGCAATTTTAGGATATGAATGTGACACCATGGTAACTGCAAGCTAATGGCGTCATGAAGGAAGAAGGAACCTAGAGTGCTGTAGCTAGGGGCAACAGAGTACTATGAGGTGTGTAGGAAGTGGACACTTCAACAGTCAACTGGAGAGTTTCAACCACTTTACGTTTTACCTCACAGTGGCATAACCTTCATATGAAACTGACATGATCTACACCCAGGTCTGACAACTATCTAGTTTTCACTGTTACGTCATGCACTTCACTGTACCAGTCGAGTTTGAATTCTAAATCTTACGTTGTGGAAAAAATAATATTCAGATAACACTTGAGCATATGCAACACAATGTAAACTACAAAATTTCCCAAACTAAAAACCTGTCCTTACAGTTGGCAACTACTCTAGATGTCAAGGCAATTATCATTGGTTTCAATATGGATGGAGTCACATGAGGTTAAGGTCTAGAGGAGCTGGAGGACATCATTAGGAGGGACAACACATTGTTCTTCAAAATAAAAGTTACAATGTCATGGCCATGGAGAGGGCAATGGATGCCTGTTTTAACTAAGTCTCAACCCACATGACATCATTAAGAGGGACAACACATTGTTCTTCAAAATAAAAGTTACAATGCCATGGCCATGGAGAGGGCAATGGATGCCTGTTTTAACTAAGTCTCAACCCACATGACATCATTACAACTGACGAGTTCTAGCATATGGAGCTAAAAGAGTCTCAATAAAGATAAATGCACACACTACATTCACATATGCACACGCAGGATTCATACATGCACACGCAGGATTCATACATGCACACACATGATTCATACATGCACACACATGATTCATAAATACACACACAGGATACACAAATGCGCACAAAATTCACAAATGGACACACAAAATTTTAAAAGCACAGAAGATTCACAAATGCACATAAAATTCACAAATGCACACAAAATTCACAAATGCACACAAAATTCATAAATGCACACAAAATTCATAAATGCGCACACAATTCAGAAAGGCAAACAAAATGTACAAATGCACACAAGATTCAGAAATGCACAGGACACGATTCAGAAATGTATTTCTGATGCACACACAAATATATCTTGATTTACAAACTGCTTGAGGTCTGTGAACCTCACTGCATTTGTGTGTGAATTTTGAGACTCCCCTGACAAGGCTCGACACACAAATGCGTTTTTTTAAACAGGGAATGATCTGCAACCAATCAGATATCTCCCTTAGCCAATCACAAGAACGCACCCTATGTGGGGGATTGTTTACTTATAAGCCAATCACATGAACGCGTTCACGCAGCACCGGGAGCCGGGAGTGTTTAACTTAGATTAACATTACCGATGGAAGGACAACTGTTTTTTCTGCCTCTGCCAAGCATTTTCTGCTCAAATTTCAGCAATGAAAGACATTACATTTCATTAGACATTTTAATATTTAAGTTGATCCACTAATGTAAAGAAAAAGTTGTGCTTTTTAAATTTTGTGTGTGCATTTGTGAATTTTGTGCGCATTTGTGTATCCTGTGTGTATTTATGAATCATGTGTGTGCATGTATGAATCATGCGTGTGCATGTATGAATCCTGTGTGTGCATGTATGAATCCTGTGTGTGTATATGTGAATGTAGTTTGTGCATTTATCTTTATTGAGACTCTTTTAGCTCCATACTAGCAAGCTTCTTCATTGAATCTGTGGGTTCCAGGTGAAACCGTACACTGAAGGTTCTTCACGTGAAAACGATGGATCTTTATAGGTTAATGCATTTCCTGATCTATTATAGCTTTCCATGTTACCTCTGACATTGTTGTCTACAGGGATACAGTAGTTAGTACACTAGTCTTTTATTCAAGTGGCCTGGGTTCAATACCACATGCAACATTTAAGAAAAACAAATTTAATTTGAATTTAATTTTTATATATTTTTTCAAATATTGCAGAAAGTGTATATTTACTTGGTTAGATGGTTTCCCATTACAAGTATAGACTACCAGAAGACTTCAAATGTTTGAGGCTCTGTCCAGAGGGTTATTTTCATTTACCTTGTATTTTTACATGGATTTTATAATTTACCATTAACATGTATAGGCCAATTGAGAAAATATTCTCATTTGCAACGGCGACCTGGCAAAAGTGCAATGGTGTAAGACCGACATATGAAATACACAGAAATACAACAAACAGAATGCAGATCCTCAGAGTATGTATGCAAATGAGGTCTAAATTAGAGAGGTAGATCAGTTGGTATGCAAAGTGGCAGGGCATTAACAATGGAATAGGTTGAGTAACTGTGCAAAAGATATTGTGCAAATTCCTTAAAATGAATAACTGATTGTGCAGATGAATTTGTGCCTTTTAACCATTTACACTGTTGGTTTTTAAACAAAATATTTGGTAACACTTTATTTGAAGGGGTGTGCAAAAGAGTGACATCACCTGTCATTACACTGTCATAACCATGACATAACACATGAAGGAATGTTTAGGAATGTTTAGGAATGTTGTCATTAGGTGTCATTTGGTCAATTATGTCATTTTGTTGTGCAAGGTTGACATTGCATATGATGTCTTTGTCATGACAAGTTGACATTACCTGAAACAACATGACCTGTCAATGTCTTTGTCATGACAACTTGACATTAACTGAAACAACATCAGCTGTCAATGTCTTTGTTATGACAACTTCACAATATACACTATGAACTCCTAAAATATCATACATTTTGCCTTAAACTACCTCTGAAATCATGACAAATTAATATGAATAAAGGGGTCCTTAATAGAACATTTAAACCCCTTCATTGGTCCATTAATTTCACATGTCATATTTCGACCATTGAATAATGTATTTTAGGGGAAAATTGATGTTCTCCATTAATCCTACCTTAATTTCAAATTCTGGAAAATCCCTTACTATTTAAGTTTAGGGATTGATTGACTAACTCATTCATAATATCTTAATTAATAATTATCAGTTAACTTAGCTGCAGTCCTACTGCATTGTCAAATCAGTACATGTTCTCAATAAGATATCTCTTCTTCAATAAGATACCTCTTCTTCTTTAATGACATGGAGCTTAAAAACATAATTGAATTTGTTACAATAACACAAGTCATATTTTGTTGATAAATCACTGCTGGTATACATATTATGTTTTATATTTCTAAGCTTGTCTACTGTCATAATTTCATTGCGCAAGTACAGCGCAGGCAGTGCGCGCATTTAAGCCCACGTCCCAAGCGCGCCTGGTCGTTGATTGTGCACAAGCTCATTTTGAAAGTAAGTGCAACCATGTCTTGAAATATGCTAGCTAGTTAACTTTGTTTGACATTGTTTATTTTGTTATGACTATTCTGAAATTGTTGTATTTAGATTAATTATATATATGTATGTATGAAGAAAACAAAGAGTACATATATATATGGGCTGAAAAATACTCTTAAATACTCTTCACGCCTAAGCTGATCAAAGTATGGTAAGTAAAGCTAACGTGGCTAACAGTAGCCAGTAGTAGAGCACAGTAACTAGTTAGCTAGCAGGACTACTTTTAGTAATGTACCTAGCTAGCTCTCAGATCTTATGCTGATGCAGTGGGCCCTGGGTTCCTCCTAGTGCAGGACAATGTCCAGTCTCATGTGGCAAGAGTGTGTAGGCAGTTCCTGGATGTAGAAGGCATTGATGCCATTGACTGGCCCTCAAGTTCCCTAGACCTGAATCAACTGAGAACCTCTAGGATGTTATGTACCAATGCATCTGGCACCGCCAAGTAGTGCCACAGACGGTCCAGGCCCTTATCCAGGTCTGGAAGGAGATCCCCCAGGACACCATTCACCGTCTCATCAGGAGCATGCCCAGATGTTGTCGGGAGTGCATACAGGTACATGGGGGCCACACACGCTACAGAGTCACATTATTAGTTGCCAAGATGAAATTCACCCAAGTTGGAACAGCCTGTGATTTAAATTGTTTACTTTGGTTTTTGGTGTGAGTTTGAATCCAGCCCTCAATTGGTTTGTGATTTTGGTCTCCATTGAGTTTTGTTACATCATTTTGTTCTCAACGAATTACACAAAGATTGTGATCTTTAAAATTTCGGTCATCGAGACCCGATGTGTGACTTGAGTGTTCCCGTAATTGTTTTCAGCACTTTAGGTTTCTGGTAGCCACTTTACTTCAGTTTTTTGTTGTTGCCTGGTTGTCTGGTTGTCTTTGCCTGGTCTGTATAAGCACCTTGTGAATTATGTTAATATTGATGTAAGTCTGTTTTCTATTTAAATCTTTAATTTACAGCATGCCATTATGTCATTAAGGTATAGCAGTGGTCACCAATCCTGGTCCTGGAGATCTACCATCCAGACTATTTTCACTTTAGCCCCAATTTAGCACACCTGATTCTGCTAATTAGCTGGATGTTGAGCTGAATTAAGCTAAATTATTTGCAGTTGAAGTGAAAACTTACAGGATGGTAGATCTCCAGGACCAGGATTGGTGATCACTGTTGTATAGGATTATATATATGTTCCATTCAGAACTTGTATACACTCTCTCAAAGGACCACTGACAATAAGGTCTTCCAGGGTTATGTGGGATTTATGAAAAACCATTAAATAAAGGTTTCAGTTGAATGAATATAAGATCCATAAACAACCACCAACAATGAGATATCCGGAGAACCAATTGATATATGAAGAACCATTACATTTAGGTTTCATTCAGATCTGATGAGATATATGACGAACCATTGAAAATGAGATCTGCCAAGAACCAATATGAGACTTCAGGAGAACCCTTTACGAAAGGCTGTGTTATGAACCAATATTGGATCTCACTAGAACCATTAAAATTAAGGTCTTACTAAAGCCATTGATGGATCTGAGAAGGACACTATTAAAGGTCCCGATAGGAACCAATAAGAGCTCATATGAAACCTTTCAAATTTAGATCTACCTACTGTAGAACGATATCAGAAAGATTAAAGAACCATTTTTTATAAGCATAAACAGTTCTTTCGTGAACCATTTTTTGGAGGTTCCAAGTTACACCGAATATGGTTCTCTAAAAAACCTTGCCTAAAAAGGTTCTTAAAGATGCCTAAAAACAATGGTCCTAATAGATTAAAAAATGTTTCCCCTATGGCATCGCTCTGAAAAACCTGAATTGGTTCAAAGTTGAACCAATTATTTTAAAAGGCATCTAAATGTCATTTGGACAGGGACCCTGGTTTGCACTGACTCAGGAAACACTTCCAGTTATCCCTCCTTTGGTTGACACCATCTTGATCACCTCTCCTTAGTGTGAGCCTGGAAAGGGCAGGCATTAACAGATACACAGAACGGATTAAAAACATCTGAGATCATGTTGTCACTTATCATGCTTTTTAATCATACTGCTTTGATTCCAAACCTTGTCGATGTAATTTACATTTGACATTTAGATTTTTGTGATTTTGCAGATGCTATTATCCAGAGAAACGTACAGTAAATACAGGGACATCCCACTGGAGCAACTTAGGGTAAAGTGCCATGTTTAGGTACACAATGACATTGGCACATTTGGGAATCGAACCGGCAATCTTCCGACTACAAGTCTGAATCCCTAACCACGAAAAAAGATCCAAAAAGTTTTTCAACCTTTACCACAGGAAAAACTATTCATGATTCCTAGAAAACCCCTTTTTGGTTACATATAGAACCCTTTCCACTGAAGACTTCGCAAGGAACGCAAAAGGCATTTACTTGGCATTTAAAAGGTTATTTTATGGGGAGAGACAAACAACCCTTATTTTCTAAGAATGTCTGCTAAATGATTCCTCTTCACAGAGGAAAAGAGCTGGTGACTATTAAACTTCCAAGATGTTGATTCTGATCTCTAGCCTCAGACCTACCCTGCCACCCTGATAATCCTATTCACTTTGGGTAGTGTAATCTATGCCAGGGCACACAGTGTAGTGCTGTGATGCTGTCGTATTGAGTGTTTGTTCTGGTTAGTAAGAAGGTCAGAGAGGCGTTCTGCCCATGTCTAAAAGGCTTTGAGCAGAAATGTCACAAATGATTCTCTTCCACACCTCACAGGATACCGGATGGAAAATGAGAATGATTGGAAAATCCCACAAATAATATCACTGGAAGAATGGAAAATAATGCTTTGGTTTGTATTTACAAACAAAACAAAAAACATTTATAAAGACAAGGTATTTTATGTTTTACCTATTCAACTGCATCATTCTTTTAAGGTAAACATTTATTTAGAAATTGATGCATGCAACACGTTCCAAAAGAGTTGGGACAGAGCAATTTAGGATGAATAGCAATGTGAATATTGATTATAAGAAGGTTATGTGAAACAGGTGAGACAATCATTTAATCATAGTAAAAAAGAAGCTTCCATAAAAAGACCCAGACCTTATAGAGCAAGGATGGGTCAAGGCTCATCAATCTGCCAAACAAATGCATCAGCGAATAATCCAACACTGAGAACAACATTCCCCAAAGACAGATTGGTTGGATTTTTACAGTGGTTGGATCTTGGTTGGATCTTCTACAGTGAACAACATAAGTAAAATAGTCAAGGAATCCGGTAAACTCTTGGTGTGTAGAGTGCAAAGCCCTAAACCACTTCTGAATGCACGTTACCTCTGATCCTTCAGACTAGGGATGCTCATTTCAGGTAATTTTCCTGACCGACAACCTCAACTCGTTATCCGATTATTAACCGTTAACTGATAAGACTATAAGATACAATTGGCTTTAAATAAAATATTAAATTGACGACGTTAAATATACAAATTTTTTTCACAGATTTTTTTTATGTCTAAACAGCATACAGAACAGATCAACAACAGCTGCCGGGTGCACCAGCTTTGCGTATAAATTCACTACTAGTTAGTTTCATACTAAAGCTGTGTCGATGTTTGGTTTCACCAAACTACACTGGCGTAAAGTCCACACCAACCAAAATATTGTCGCAGAAAATTTGTCGCAGACGTTTTCACTTCCTGTTGTCAATCAAAGGAAACTAGCCTTGATGCAGTGTTTACTGAGTTGTCAAATTATAGAATGAAAACCGATGGTGACAATCTGGAACAAGGTTGTTGCTTACAGGAGGCCTACTGCAAGTAAGGGCTATATTTCATTAACACAAAACAAAATGTTGATAACGCTTGCTATGCATTATGTTACTAACTAACTATATAATATCTGCCAAGCGCACCCATTTCATTGAAATGACCATTACGGTCCTCTCTGAAAAGAAAGTGCGTGTTGTCAATCACTGTGTGTGTTGTTTTTAAGGCAACATTATTTGTCGACTAAAATGCATCAGGAGCATGATGAATTATAGCTGATAAAATAATATATGCTTCCCAATACACCATTAATGGAGCAACACATGCTGCTATCCAGACATCGCCTTTTCGAGGAATGTCCCTGTATTTTCCGCAGGACAACACCAAACCACAATCTGCCCAGATTACAAGTGCATGGTTGCGTGAGCAAATAGTGTGCGTGATAGCATGGCCGGACTGCAGTCCTGACCTTGAGAAAGTGTGGCACATTATGAAGCACAGAATATGGCAACGAAAGCCACATACAGTTGCACAGCTGAAGACATGCATAATGGATGAATGGGGGAACACTATGCTTGCTTAACTTAACCAACTGGTGTATTCAGTACCCAAACGGTTAATAGGCTAAGTGTAATTAAAGCAGCACTATTTAACATTCCATTCATTTGTCCTGTTGGCCCGAGAGTGAATTTAATTTTGAAATTACTCTTTTTGTTTGTCTTTTTGCATTTTCCTTATTGTCCAAAATCTTTCAGAATTGGGGTTGTACTCAATGTAAGGCTATGGGTACAGTGCATGTACTGGTCTTCATCACTGTATCACATAAGCAACAACCAAATGGCTTCGACAATAGTTTAGTGAAATCACTTTATTTCCTACATTCTCCCCCCCCGGTAGTCTTAACAAACTTGCAGTTACATAAGTAGAGAATTAAATGGGGAATGGTGATGGTTGCTGTGGGCGATCACCAGAGAAGAGGTTCAAAAAGGGAGGTCTCTGCCCACTCCCTCCCCAGGCTTACAATGCTGCCGCTGTGCCAATGACAGTATTGCCAATTGTCTAGCATAAAACGGTGCCAGGCTTTGTAAATATATCCTCCTTGCACCTCTCACTGCAGAGGTAAAGACAGACATTCTGGGAGCACTGAAGAGCCACAGGCCTTTTCCTGAGATACGATAATGTCCTGAAGCTGCACTAAAGGTTCTTTTTAAATCAACTGACTGGCAAAACGATGAATCTAAGAATCTTAGTTTAAATCCTTAGTAGACACATACTACTGAACTTGTATACTGACATAAGACCTTAACTGTAAACTTTGCAGTATTTCTACAGCTGGCACATCGTTTTTTTTCTCTTTTCATTATTATTACTCTGTTGTTGGAGCTGGAACCGGGAAACAAAGTTTTCACTGTACATGCAATAACACCTGCAGGCTTCTGTACATGATACAAATAAACTTGAAACTTTTCAACAGTATAACTTGACAGATGTTACAGCTTAGAGATAAGGTAAGCATATGGTGTAGTTTAGTAGCAGTCACTGTACTCAACAACTGCAAAGGTTTTGAACAGCTATAAGCCTAAATGATTTACTAAAAAGCACAATTGAGGGAAGAGTCTGAATGGATTCATCTACTGTATGCATGGCAACACAGTCTGTGTCACAGAGGCTCTGTTCTCTGTCCAAGCTGACTCTGTTCTCTCCGCTCTCAGAGATGGGTGACTCTGCACACAGATTGTATCTTTGGCAGGCTACTGTGTCTTCTCCAATTGCTCCGACATGGAAGGATAATAGCTATATTGGCACACATTTAAAAAACATATATTTACATACAGTACAGTTCATGTATATTATATTTTTTACTTTTTTATACATATATACAAATATGTTTTGAAAACCTAAAAATAAATTTGCATGATCGGGCGCAAAGCTAGCACCCATTGCTGTGCCATTTACTTGTCTAAAAAGATGGTCTTGAAAAAGAAATACATTATTATTTAGAGTTCATTCGGTCCTCTGAAGAAGGAGGTTTTTTTCAAGACCAACTTTTTAGACAAGTTAAAGGCACAGCCATGGGTGCTAGCTTTGCGCCCGATTATGCAAATTTGTTTTTAGGTCTTTGGGAGAAATGGCAAATTTTTAACGACTTTAATCCCTTTCTTAGTAAAATACTTTGGTATTGTAGATATATCGATGACATTATCCTATTTTTTCAATAAACGGAATGTGATTTGTTACAGTTCTTCAATAATATCAATGGCACTAATGAGAATCTCACTATGGAATATAGTCAAACTGAAATTCATTTTCTAGATTTAAAAATCACTAAAAGTCATGGTCTACTACATACAACAATCTTCAGAAAACCCATGGAACGCAACACTATTCTTAGGGTGGATAGTTTCCACGCTTCTAGCCTTATTAACAATATCCCTTTCAGGCAGTTACAAAGGCTACGTCGAATCTGTGATGAAGAAACCGATTTTCAACAAAAAGCTATTGACATGAAAATGAGAATCCCACAAAGACAGTATAAAACAAGTATTTTAAACCAATCTTATCAAGAAGACTACATTATTGGAAAGAAAGAGTTTGCTGATGAAAAAAACGAATGTTCCAAAGTCCAATCATATCTATTTTGTTACTCAATTCAGTAAGGAAGCTACTCAAATAAAAACATGATCAAACAAAACTGGAGTATTTTAGAGAGCGATCCACTCCTCAAGGATGTTTTCGAAGAACCGCCTTTGTTTTCCTAAAGACGCGCACCCACTCTGCATGAGAAATTGGTACGTAGTCATCCACTTCATGATTTTGTCCCACTTGTTGTTGCTTCTTCACAAAAAAACACAGTTTTATATCTTTATGTTTGAAGCCTGAAATGTGGCAAAAGGTCGAAATGTTCAAGGGGGCCGAATACTTTCGCAAGGCACTGTATTTACTGTAACCCCACCTAATGAATCTGCTGTTGCCTCCACACATAGTCTTAGCTATTTAACCCTCATTAATTGTCAGTAATGTTTTATAACCCCCTAGTCCTTGTATCTTTCAATTCTACACTACAAGGTATCACCCCAGACCCATCCCTGTGTATTTATTGTGTAAATATGGTATACCATCACTGACCCCCAACCCTTTGTATATATTGTTTATATATTGTATACCACCACATGACTATCCCTGTGTACTGTATATATTGTGTATATATTGTATACCATCCCTGACCCCTAACACTGTGTATATATTTATATATATATTGTATACCACCACATGAATATCCCGGTGTATATATTTTCTACCATCCCTAAATGGTATCCCTGTGTATATATTGGGTATACTGTATATTGTATACCACCCCTGACCACCAACCCTG
>JACXGM010011255.1:13997-25354 GCA_016801145.1 Umbra pygmaea | reverse complement strand
TACTGACAATTTGATAATTGAATTAATAGTCTATATTTTACTGATAACTTAAACTATGCTAAAATAAATGTTACTGGAATAATTTGAGGAATGTTTCATTTACATAGAACGTGTTGTCCTTCTTAACGCCGTAATGCACCTTCGCGTGAAGTGAAAAATCGATTCCTGAGCAATCGATGCCAACTAATTCAGCACCTTCGCTTGGGACAGCGCCTTTGTAACGTCAAACTTAAGAGGCAGCGTGTTAAGAATTTTCCTAAGCGACACTTCGGGGAACACACTTAGGAACATAAACAACGTCGGTAAGATATATCTTTTTGAGTCTTCTTAGCGCGCCAAGAGTGAGCATTATTGGGGAACCGGGCCCAGATTGTCATAAGGGACATTGGTCAAACGTGAAATAGCAGCAATATTTATTTAGTTTAACATTTTCTGTACAAAATCTCTTTGGAAGAGGGTTCAAATGAAAAACAAACAAAATATATTTAACAAGAATAATATGATAAGGAAAAGAAAACAGTTCATATTCCAAGAGATCATTACAATTGGATACACCCAATTGTATGTCACTAGTCATATACATATAAAAACAAATCTCAGTAAAAGAGAGGGCAGTATATGTAATTATATCAAGGCCCAGCCACACCAATTTTTACATTTCGGGAAAAGTCTATTGTTTATTGGTCTGTAAAAAATATTGTTTCACCATGATTGAGCCTCTATAGGATCCATCTGTGAACTTGTAATATTGTGGTGTAACGCATCATCACATTAAATTCTGGGGAATGGAGATGGGGAATAACACACTATCACATTTCATAGCACTTTGAAAACATTAACTTGCACTCCAGATCGCCAAAGCTGCCAGTAGAATGTGAGAATACTTGTCTAAAATATACGTACCCTTCTATATCATCATGACAAATAGTACACAAATAGTATCCATCCTCTAACTACTGTAGCCTAACGCAAAGCTGTTCCCTCTTACTGCTGCTTTTAAACAGAGATACTTTTGGGGCATGGGAAATCTCACTGGAATGTTATAATGTGCAGTGCATTATAACATTGGCTTCGCATCTGGGTGATGTAGCATGGCAACCTGAACATGATTGGTCTACTTTCTGCAGAGAGGAAGTATTATGTGTCCCTTGTAACGTGTTTTAGGTCTACTTTCTTTTAAATCTTTTTTAGAGACGTACAGTATAGCAACTACATACAGTAGCAAGCATTGGTGGCAACAAAGCATCTGACTGTTGTATGTAAATATCCTGGTTCCCATCCCTGACTGGCCAATCATACTGTCTGTGAGCAAAACAGTTGACCCTAATTGCTCCCCCTCACATCAGGTCATTGTTACAAATAATAATAGGTTCTTAATTATCTAACAGTTAGATGTTAACAAAAACATAAAAGTAAAATATAACATCTCAATAACAAACTTTTAGCTGGAAACATGATCTTTATGCAATCGGTAATTGTTTGTTTTAAACTCATGGATTGTGCAGTTTTTACATATATTCTATGTAACTATCTTGCAATATTTCTTTAAGGTTAAACTGAGATAAATTTCACTCACTTTTGAAAGAAACAATTTACATCCAAGGAATTACAATGGTGTTATGAATTGGAGACATGCAACAGCCTGATTTGTCTATCTATATCATTTTTTGTTTTTTCCAAATGGGGCTTTCAAATGGATTTAAACTCAAACCCACAGTAATACCTATGCTTAGATACACTATATGGCAAAAGTATGTGGACAACCCTACTAATGGTGGAGGAGGGAAAATGGCTGGGGGTGTTTTTTCAGGGTTTGGGCTAGGCACCTTAGATCCAGTGAAGGGTCACCTTACAACTATACAGGACACAAAGACATACAAATACATTTTAGACAATTGAGTACTTCCAAATTTGTGACAGTAGTTTGGGGAAGGCTCTTTCCTGTTCCAGCATGACTGTGTATCTGAGCACAAAGCAGAGTCCATAAAGGATATGGTTCTACAAATTTGGTTTGGAGGAACTCAAGTGACACAGAGCACTGAGCCTTGACGTCAAACCCATTGAACACTTTTTTATTTAATTCATTATTGACAGGTGAAGAAGCAGAAGCCAGGTAGGGGGAGACAGAGAGGAAGGGCACAGTCAGTCGTACGAGCCGGGGCTCAAACCCCCATCACCATACGTGTAGACCAGAGCTTACACCACCACACCAACTCCGGTACAAACCCAATTAACACTTGGGATGAATTGGAATGTTGATTGCAAGCCAGGCCTTCTCATCCAACATCAGTGCCTGACCTCACAAATGCTCTTTTGGCTGAATTGGGAAGAAATTCCCAAAGACACATTCTAAAATCTTGTGGGATTCCCTGAAGAATGGGGGAAGGCAAATCATATGAATGACAATGGTTTGAAATGGGATGTCCAACAAGCTCATATGGGTGTGTTGTTCAGGTGTCCACATACTTTTGGTCATACACATATTTTATGTCACTCACTATCCAACATCATTTTTAATTACAATTCTACTACTGTGGTCATTTTTGGAATGCCTTAAGATACTTCTAATGGGAACTGTAACTGCATATAATACTTTAGAGCTGTCTAAATGCCAAATCACTCAACGGCCACTTCTTTAGGTACACTAAATGTGTACCTAAGTATGCTGCTCTACTGGGATTTTCCCGCTCAACCACCACTAAGGTTTACAGAGAATGGTGTAAAAAAGCGTGCCACTCCTGTCACCTATGAACAGAAAAACAAGTCTACAATATGCATGGGAAGAGTCTCAATTTCTGATGCTACATTCAGATGGTAGGGTCACAATTGTGCGTAAACAACCTGAAAGCCTGTATCCATCCTACCTTGTATCAAGAGTTCAGGCTGGTGGTGGTTGTGAAATGGTGTATATAGGATATATTCGCACACTCTGGGCCCCTTAGTACCAACTGAGCAGTGCTGAAATTCAGTGGTGGTTTCTCTAGGAGGCCAAAGGAAGCCTGGCCTCCTCATAAAAATATAAAACATAATTTAAAATAAATTCACAGTAGGAATTATAAATTGGTTGTTTATAATTTATAATTATAAAAAACGGTTGTTTTTTTACTGATTTTGCAATTTCCCTTGTCAAAACATTCCATTATTATTTTCTTCTATAGCTGGTAGAGCAAAACAGCGCCCCTCTGCCACTGTGTGGGTGGTGCAGTCCTGTGTGTGCTCTGTCAAATGCAGTTCCCAATTGAGCACCTTTGGGATGTGTTGGAACGAGAGATTTGAGCACCTTTGGGATGTGTTGGAACGAGATATTTGAGCACCTTTGGGATGTGTTGGAATGAGAGATTTGAGCACCTTTGGGATGTGTTGAAACGAGAGATTTGAGCACCTTTGGGATGTGTTGGAACGAGAGATTTGAGCACCTTTGGGATGTGTTGGAACGAGAGATTTGAGCACCTTTGGAATGTGTTGGAATGAGAGATTTGAGCACCTTTGGGATGTGTTGGAACAAGAGATTTGTATCATGGCTCTGCAGCTGACAAATCTGCAGCAACTGCATGAGGCAATAATGTCTATATGGACCTAAATCTCTGAGGAGTGTTTCCAGCACCTTGTTGAATCTATGCCACAAAGGAGGCAGTTCTGAAGGTAAAAGTGGGTCCTACCAAGTACTAACAAGGTGTACCTAATGAAGTGGGTTTTGAGTGTATAACCAATCCTCCAGTGTGTTACTATCTATAAATTTATCCACATGAGGTCTGTGGATGATCTCCTTTAACATGTGGATACTAAGAGATAAATCATCATGTATAGACAAAGTATCCAAACTCAAAAGTTTTACTAACCAGCCAGCCGACAAGTAATTGCTTTCCCATTACAAACCATGTTTGCATTAACCACCTAATTTAAATGGATGGTGTGTTGACAGCACTGTCCACAGTAGTAGGATGTCGGTCAGCATTGCCTTGTCTCGTTGTGCTCCAGTGTTGTGTCCCAGCAAACTCAATTTTGGTTGCTGGCCAGAGAATGCACTCCCCTTCAGCTACTTCCAGCACATACTTCCTGGTTATGCCAGTTGGGCTAAGCACAATCTGAGCAAACAGCTGGGATTTGATGTCTGGAGACAAAAACATAATCTCATATTATTGGAAACTGGGAAGGAAGAAAAATAAATGATCATGTGTGAAGTAAGAATGGGGAGAATATAACGGTTGAAATAAAATGATCATTCTAAAGGGTTAGGAAAACCAGATGTTTTCTTGATCTTAGCATGGCATTATAAATATGTAGAAAACAGAGAGAAATGGAGAATTAAAGAGAGAAAAAAAAATGAGATGGAGAATAAAAGGAGTGTTTATTTGCTGGCATTTAGAATAGAGGTCCCATGTTACGCTGATCCCCCAACCCCACCACAGTGCCCTGTGCAGGTTTGTCTGTGAAATGTCCATAAACTACCTTTAGCTCCTCAACGGGCATGCTTTAACTCACAGTGTGTGGACTGTTGGGATGTACACTAGCCAGTTAATGGGATAAACACTGGATATACTGTAGTGGAATTCTATGGGAGGGATGAATAGAAACATGGAATTTTACAATGTAATAATTTGGATTTAATATTCATGGTTCGGCTGATACTGACTTTACAGGATTTGGGAGTACCAAAAGTTTCTATAAGGATATTTAAATAGGTATAAATTAGAGGTTTTAGGTTGTCTAGTCAGGGTTGGGTAAATTACTTTTCAAAAGTTATCAGAATACAGTAATCTGATTACTTTAAAAAAGTTACTTTACCCAAGTCTGTATCTAGGGTAAAAGTTAGGTTTTTGGAGTTAGAGTTAGAGTTATGTGAAGAATTTAGGTATTCACACACAGGGTGAGCATCCGGTTTGGTAAAATGATGCAATTAAGGAAGTGCCTTAAACCTGCATTCTATCTGAATTCCAGTTGGGGGCGATACGTCTGGTTGCAAAAGAGATCGGTTTCTGTAATAGTCTATGAGAATGAGAGACACTTCTCACATGATTTCTTACCTCAGTAAACATTTTTATAACAAGTAGATGGTCTCAATCACTAGATTTAAGCCTTCTGCAATATATAATGATGTTACATTTTTTTATTATGTTCTCGTTGATTTTAAAATCGGCAATAAATCAAAGGGACTTTTAGGGCATGTTTATGGCCTTCAGTTGTACGACAAGACATTCAAAGGAGTTGGTAGTTCAGTTTGTCCTGTAAGTAACGTTACATTTTGTTTTACATTTTGTTTTACATTTTGTTTTACATTTTGTTTTACATTTTGTTTTACATTTTGTTTTACATTTTGTTTTACATTTTGTTTTTCGTTAGCATCCAAATAATATCAGTTAGCTAGCTAGATTACTCCTTCTTCTCATCTAAAATTGTCACATCCACAACCATGATGTCTGCATCCGTAACGGCAAATTAGATTACCCAAATCCAATCTTCACAAACCAATGGGTGACGTCACACATGTAACATCCAGTGATTTATACAATCTATGTATTCACAGCACCCAACGTCAAAGGCATACCTATAGGAAAATAAAAAAAATTGTTTGATTTCATCCAGTGCGCCCCTTTCTGACGTAAAGTAATTTCCTTACAATTAGCTGCATCATTGCAATTACATGATTTCAATCCAGCTAGAAGATCTAGAAGATCACAAAAGATCTTCTATAACCAAGTCACCTACATGACATCTAGTATGCCTTACATCTTAAAGCATTTCTGCAATTACTTTCCTATTCACACAAACACACATGCAAGAAGTTCAGAACACATGCCTGTCACAATGGCCCTCATTTATCAAACGTGCATAGAAACCAGTGTAGATCTGAGCGCAGAAATCATTTTACGATGAGACTCACGTGTGATTTACAAAACATTCGTATCACTCCAATTCCATCGTACGAATGAACGAGTGTTGATAAATCAGACGGTTGAAATCCATCGTAATTTAAATATCACGCCCATATTTATGCACGGATTAGAGGCCTCGCCCTTAGAATTTATGACATGGATAAGCGAAATCCGGCAAAGAAAAGGAATTTCTCTGAGATAAAAAGAGACGCTCAGGTCTCAGGTGCAGGCCAACCACTTGTTTTTAATTGGAAGTTTAAAATCAGGCATTGATTGTTAAAGGAAAATGCAGTGTTGACTGAGGTTACTGCTACAGTCATTGAAAACTATTAACGAGAACCTGAAGTACATTTCAAATGAATTATTTATTTTCACTAAACCTTCCACGTTGTATTTTTTAAGTAGGTTGAAGTCAGCTAAATTGGGCCATCAGATATTGGCCAAATAATGTTGTAGCGTCATATATTTTAATATCTTTAGAGCAAATCACTGATCTTGCATTGTTGCTTCAAAACTTGTGGACTTGTAACAAGAGTTTTGATTGGTCTGAGTTTTCTAGGCAGGCAGAGCAGAAAAAATTCATTAGATCTCATGCAAAGCTTATTTGATGGTATTATAAGCCCTTTACCAAAAAGTGGCCCATTTTAGCTGACTTCACCCTAGCTTTCTTACATAAGATAGCACTTACTATATTAGAAGCTCAGAATAAGATCTGTTCCCTTTCATAGAGCCCAACTGTTGTGGCCACTGATCTTCGTTGAATGGCGCAATATCGTGGAGAACCCTGCATGCCATAATTATGTTGCAGGCCTGCTCTGGTGTGTATAGCAATCCCCCACTCCACCCCGCTTACCCAAGACAGAGCCACCTGCCCTTGAGCAAACGGATCACTCCACTGTGGTTCGTGTGCGTGTGTGCGCACTGTTGAACCTGCGCTCCTGTTTGTTTGGGGATTTGCAGTGCGCCCTGTAGCCTTGATCCAACGCTGCATTTTGAAAAATAGAGTCGCGTGTCCCACCCGGCCACCGACTACCATATTCAGAACAAACATCCTGGCATCACATATGATCTGAACGTTGATTGAATTAAAGTTTTTGCAATTGATAAATGCGTAATCATTCATGGATGGTGGCTACAGACGCAGTACAATCAATTGCCCGATTCGCCTTAGTTGGAAACCCAGCAATGTCATTAAATTGTCTTTTAATCATAGTTTGAATATACCAGAAAGGGACTTCATAGCCGCCAAAACTGCTGGCATACTTCGACTATTGTTGGCTGTGATATACCAGACCTGTCCCTGAGCTTGTGGAGAATTTTTAGTTGTAATGATAAATGAACAGAACAATAACCAATAAGTTAAATGCAATGTAGCATAAAAGAAAAGTCTTTACATGGAGTGTGTGACAAAAGGTAGACTAGATATCCTTTTCTTAGAAGGCATAGAAATGATTGTTACATGATGTGGAATATTACTCTGTACTGTTTGGTCTTCCGTAAAAGCTATAGATCATCATGGAGCACAGAAAAAAGTTATACAATGTTAGGAAAGGAACTTACAAAATGATGGGAGAAGTTGATTAACAGTAGAATGCAGATATCTTTAAGACAAAAGTAAGGAGACAGAAGGACTGGCCTGTTGACTTAAGCAAGGATGCTTGAAGCTCACCACATGGGAGCTGACTATATTTAAATGCTAATGGACAAGATCTACTTCAAAGCAACAGGTCTCCATCCATACAGTTGCCAAATGGTAGAGAAAATGCATCTCTTGTCAACATATGATTGGTGGGTTTGTTTTTATTTGGGTGTCGCTTCATGTTGGTGTGGAGGGTATCGAAGTGGCAGATGGGTTGGCTAAGAGTACATGTAGGAAGGAGAGGGTGAGTGTGGAGGTACTGTTGGGCAGAGAGAAGTTTAATCTTTGATATGGGTGAGGGCACTGGACTGTTGGCAGAGGAAGTGGGATGGTAGCAAGAAGGGGAGAGGGTATTATGAGGTGCAGCAGACAGTGAGGGTAGAGATGGGGTACTATGGGGTGTAGGAGAGAGGAGGCTTTGGTGTAGGTTGAGGTTAGGGCACACAGGGTTGAATTTGGGTTTGAAGGTGGTGGGTAGGCATGAGACGGGTTTGTGTGATGGGTGTGTAGTGGAGGATACTGTGTTCCAGTGCGGCTTGCGGTCGCTTTAAGAGACGATGTCTGACCTAGAGGGCAAGCGATTTCTTCGTCATTGGATTATGTCAGGCATGTGTTATTTGCTGTCGTATTTTCTGCACTCAGTGTCCATTCTGTTCATTGATTGTCTTTATTGTGTGTTTCGTCAGTTTTTCCTGGTTATTTATTAGGCTGTGTAGCATGAGGTTTCAGTTTGTGGTTGTTGACAGTATGCTATTTGGTTTCTGTTAGTGTCCAATATGGTGTATAGTTTTGGTTGTTCTTGCTGGCTGTGTTTCCGGGTCACGATAGCTACAAATCTTGAAGATGTGGAAGATTGATTACGATGTTGATCGCGGTGTACAGGTGTGTCTGTGTTAAGCATTGTTTTTACTGAGGCAATAACTTTAAAATCCGAATTACTTTTGAAACCTTTATTATAGTCTAATTTTTGCTGGCGACATAGAGCGTTTTAGCCAGTGTTGGGCAAGCTACTTTAAAAATGTAGCTGACTTCATTCCAAGTCAATGCTATATTTTAAAAGATTCTGATCTTTTGACTCACTGAATAATTTAATGAATCTTTTTTAGTTTGTCTGCTTAATTCCATCTTTCTCATGATGACACCATATTGTTTTTTATGATAGCGCTGAAGTAAATGTTTCTAGCACACATGAAAACAAATTAACCATTGTTTTTTCCAATGAAAAGCAAATGAGTAAATCTTCATGAAGTAAAAATCTGTCGACCTAAGTTATGCCCATTATTACATTTGATTACATTAAACGGGACAAGAGACCATATGAGCTATATTATCTAATATAATAATATTATTATATTATTAGATCAGCGTTCGTGGTTTGAATGATCGAGTCTGTTTTCCAAAGATGGCGCCTGGCTGTATACATAAACAGTACTGTCTTTTAAACTATATTTCTAATAAACTGTCTGTACACTTACAAAGTTCTCAATGCTTCGGTTTGCATGTAGGAACCCTCATTATGCAACCGTGGAAGTGTGGTGCTATTTTTTTTTTGAGCCTACTTTTTAGTGGTATAAAACAGCGATTTCTTTTTACTTCATTCATGCCCTCACAACTAGCATTATAAGGTAATTATCAGTTCGCACTAAAACTGGGCACATTTGATTAGCATGAAAACATATCCCAGAGAATGGTGGACTCGGTACCAATGTGTTATTAACCCCAGGATCATTTTGCGCTGTGTTTGTCCTTTAATGCCATTCATCACGCTTGTGGATTTGTTATTGATGGGTCATCTAGTTTTTTAAATAAATTTTTTAAGCACTTCATGGTGAATAATTATTTAAAAAATGTATTATTTGACCAGCAGGTGGCAGTCTAAACTAGCTGTCATATCAAACTCCGCAAGAGTTTAAAGATAGTATCGTCATTATGACATGACTGTCCTACAGGAATAAAACCAAGATGGCAGAATTTCTAACATATAAATTGTATTCTATTTCACTGTAGAAGCTATAAAAACAGTTTCTGAACACATTTGAAGCAACAATTAAACTATCCCATATCAGATCTACAGACTAATTAAAAAAAAGTTTTCTGAATGACTCGGCATATGCTTCCACAACGGTATATTTATGGTCACTTCCACCTCAAAGGTAAGCGTTTATAATCTAATATCTTAATATTGGTATTGTTACAGAATAGAGAAATATAATGTTCAAATTTGTCTAATGGTTTTGCATGCATCTTTTTGGCATCAGTAGCTCAGTGGTTAGGGAGTCAGACTTGTATTTGGAAGGTTACTGGTTCAGTTCCTGACTGTGCCAAAAGTTGTTATGTCCTTAAGCAAGGCACTTTACCCTAAGTTGCTCCAGGGTGAATGTGCCTGTATTCTCTGTATAAATATATTTTATCAGTCTAGACTGTTTCTGTGGCCACTTTATTAGGTACACATGCTACATGCTAAATGCATTATCACCCTGATAGTCGCCCTGGCTACTACGCAAATGTTTGTCTTTATATATGGTCAGATACTTGTTTTTCATCACATTATTAATATTTTACAAAATAATCAAGCTCAAATGGAGTTATGAGGTTTTTCAATAGTTAATGGGGAGATACATTTTTTAAGACAGTATATACATCACATTACGTTATTAGTTAGTTGAAACCAACTCATTTAAACAAGGGTTATTTCATGAGTTACGATGTTCAGTAGGTATAGTAAAGTTGGTTTCGTTTGCTTAATAAAAAAAATTGAATCAAATGTGCTTTATTATATTGCACGTTACTGATTAAGCCACAAAAAAGGCACTGGTAGTGGTATAACTTGCTGGAATGGGGTTCAACTCCCTATGGTGTAATTGCTCAATTGACAACAAAATATTGAAAATGTGTCCAATACTGGCAAACATGGCAGATATGGGAATATGGTAATAACACAATAATAACATATATTAACACATTTCTGAAAATACACATGATTTCTTTGTTCATAATATGCATTGGTTATACAGGTGCATAACCACACTTTCAAAACATTCCGACAGGCGACCAGGGGCTGGGGGGTTTTATGTGTGTAATTACATTAGCTTTAATTCTGTGGGATATTATAAAATACTTTATAAACACAGTAGATGTCCGGGGGGAATGAGCTTTGGGACAGGATCTTGGAGGAAGTAATATGCAAGCAGGAATAATAACACAACTCGCAGACACAACCATTCGTTGGTAATAAAAAGGAATGTTCCAGTTGTTTGCTGATTAACTAAACTATGGTCTCAATAACATCAATAACAAGCCAACGTTACTCAATGCAAGACATAGGTCATAGCAGTTTCTTGCAATTAATGGCAATTAAATATCTCAAAAGTGTAATAAAGTATTGAATGATCTCCAACTCTGTTTCAACCTGATCTAGAGCACCGAAGGCCTATATCAGTGAAATTATGATTTAGCTATTCCAGTATTGCCTATACATTATTGTACTAACATTTTTCAACCTCTACATCCAATATTATTGTTCTTAACCCTGTAAAGTCGATTGACGCTCTAGAGCGTCAAACGCGATTATCTCACGAACCGTACATGCTATCAACTAAAGCTTGGTACCGTTGGAAAGGGGAGAATTAGACGCAAATAATGAGTAACACATCTCTGTGTGTTACTCACAGCCGGAGATATCGCGCCTCAAAGCCGACGATGGTCTTTCTTTTTGACTAAAAATATCACAGACAGGAAGTAGGAAGTCAAAATGACAAAATAACACATTTTTCAATAACATAGGACATCATCCTACATAAAACAACCATTTTTGGAGTTGGAATTTAGCTGGGTTTTAAAAACGT
>JACXGM010011255.1:0-13897 GCA_016801145.1 Umbra pygmaea | reverse complement strand
TATGTGTTGTTTGTAATTATGGAGAAATGTTATCAGTAGTGTTGGACGCTTGAGTTAACAAGGCACATATCACCTCAACACATAACCGGTGTCATATGTGAACCAGTAGCGTAGCCAGAAAAAAATATTTGGGTGTGCATCTAAAAAACTTGGTGTGCCACATCGATATTTCTCTACATAACAGAGGCCTATACTACGAAGCTATGTTCAACATGCCCTAGATTTCCTTTCATTACCTGGCTTCACTAAACCTAACAATTGCGATAGATACGAGATGTCACGACCGTGGTTATCAATTCATTAAATCAACCCAGGATTTCCCAATTTAGTGAAAAGTGCGTTTACATAAAAGGGGCGGTGTGTGCATCATAGGACCAATCGCAGACACAGACAAGTCTATGAGAGCTGCATATTTCGCTCAACTGTAGTAAATTAGAATTTTAGATAAATTTAAAGAGCATATAAAATATAATCCAGGCATAAAGCAAGACGGAAAGCTGGGGAAAAAATGCCACCGGTGTATTTATAAGTGCCTCATGCTCATCGATATCACTGACTATAATTACAATTGTGTATTCCATTAAACCAGTGTTGCTTCATGCCAGGCCCGGCGGGAGAATTAACTCCGTAAGGGGCACCCATAATTACTAAGGGGGCACACATATTTCAGATCGGTAATAACACAATGAACAATGTTGATAGAGTGGACAGTAATCATTTGTAGCTTGTAAATACATAATGCATTTATGGAGCTAAAAGTGTCTCAATAAAGATAAATGCACACATTACATTCACATATGCACACACAGGATTCATACATGCACACACATGATTCATAAATACACACACAGGATACACAAAAACGCAAAAAATTCACAAATGCACACACAAAATTTGAAAAGCACAGAAGATTCACAAATGCACACAAAATTCACAAATGCACACAAAATTCATAAATACACACACAATTCAGAAAGGAAAACAATTTTTTTAATGCACACAAGATTCAGAAATGCACAGGACACGATTCAGAAATGTATTTCTGATGCACACACAAATATATAATGATTTACAAACTGCTTGGGGTCTGTGAACCTCACTGCATTTGTGTGGAAATTGTGAGACTCCCCTGACGTGGCTCGACACACAAAAGCGTTTTTTTTTAAACAGGGAATGATCTGCAACCAATCAGATATCTCCCTTGTTTTAGCCAATCACAAGAACGCACCCTACGTGGGGGATTGTTTACATATAAGCCAATCACATGAACGCGTTCACACAGCGCCGGGAGCCGGGAGTGTTTAACCAAGATTAACAATACTAATAAAAGTATAACTGTTTTCTCTGCTTCTGCCAAACATTTTCTGCTCAAATTTCAGCAATGAAAGACATTACATTTGACTAGACATTTTAATATTTAAGTTGATTCACTAATGTAAAGACTGATAATAATGTGTCGCCTCAACATAAAACTATGTGTATGCGCTATTTTTGCGCATACACTTAAATGTGTAGGTGTGGATCTAGATGTACGAATAAAATAAGAATTTATTTAAAATGAACAAATATTATAATTAGACCATAATAGACTAAGTTTAAAAGAAAAAACTTTGCCAAGGCTTAAACAAAAAGTGCATTATGCATCTGATTTCTGGGTGTGCCAGCTGCCTCTTTGGGTGACACAAGCACACCCTGGCATACCCGTGCCTACGGCACTGATGTGAACCTTGGGTGGCCTGACTCTCATTCTATTGTTTAACCGGGTCCAGAGTGTGATCTGCTGTGCCATTTGAATTTGAATTATGATTGCTATCAGGAAGAGCACGCCTGTCTCCAGCAATGAGGTGTGAATGTTTAGTACTTGAATGTACACTCCCTGTACACTAGCAAGTGTCAATTGCTATGATTACGACCCCATTATTTTATAGAAGGCCATGGATTTTAAATGATTAACCAATTTAATGAATGCAAAGTTTTTGTTATAATGTTTATTTAGTGAATTACCTACAAGCACATATACTGAAAAGAAGGCCACATACATATGAATGAATTCCACACACCTTGTTTAGTTGCAGATGGGTGAAGAAAATATTTAGAGCAAACCACTTCTGCCTGGGTAGTCAATTAGTCAATCAATACAATTTATTTATAAAGCCCTTTTTTTTCTTTGACAGACACCCGGCCCGAAACCCCATAGAGCAAGTAACACAAGCGATGCACAGTGGCTAGGAAAAACTCCCTAGTAGGTGGGACCTAGGAAGAAACCTAGAGAGAGGCCAGACTCAAGGGGGTGGCCAGTCCTCTTCTGGCTGTACTGGGTGGGGGATCTAAAGGTACAAAGCCCATTGTATCAAGGGCACATTGTTGATCAGTGTTTAATTAATATCCAATAATGAAGATAGGAATTGCTGGGCTGTGACCATAGTCTTTGGGTAGCATCAACACAGTTTGGTGGTATTGGGCAGGGAGAATGCAACGCTCTCTAGAGAGGTACATCTGGAGTCACCAGGTGGAAATGTAATCACCATCAGCAGTGACATCAGCACCAGCACAGCGGGGTGGGGTATGCACAGGACAGGGACAGGTAGGAGTCATCAGGCCACATGGTCCTAAATCATGTTCCAAGTGTTTGGGTCCTCTTAGGATGAACATGACATCAGAAACATTAGAGTGGGCGTACCTTGGGTCTAGTACACGGGTGGGCAAACTTTTTTGCTTGAGGGCCACATTGAACTTTTGAATCCAAGTGAAGGGCCGCATTTTTGCAGCAATGCGTGAAAAATAAGAAATATTATTTCATCAAATTACCCACACCCCGTACACAGTTACGTTTGTATCCTACAGAAAACAAATGTTTTGTTTTGTAAGACAATTTCCTTGTTTGACTTCTCAGAATTTAATCACTACTGTCAGGGCCGATTCTAGAGTCTGATTGGTCCCTAGGTTTGTCAGCACTCGGGGGCACCCTAGCGGCCTGGGGCCTCCAACTACTGTTTGTTTAAAGACTATGTAGCATACTCACAGACACCTGCAAATCAAGACAACAGCGCATATGGAAATTCATTTTAGTCAAAAATCGATTTTTCAAATATAATGAAACCTTCAAGTTCTAAGGTGATTGAAGTCCACCTGGCACTATGTTGATATTTTTTTTCTGAAAGAGTCATATTTTGTGCCTTTTCGTTTTGGATTCAGAAGATTCTTGGCTACAAGATGTCAAACTCAAACTTTTGTAACAATGATTTTCATACAAATTTCATATAGAGCCAAAATACAAAAATGTATATTTTGTTAATTATTGTAAAATACTTGTAAACCATGATGGACATCACTGTAAAACCCATATTGGCATGCCCCCAGGTCTTGAAAACCAGTGTGACAAAGATTGGGGGATGTTCAAATAAGTAAATTAAACACTATGTACAGCACCCTAAATAGTTTTACTATTTCCCTTTACATTTTTAAACCCAGCCATCATTTTCATATACTGATTTCTGTCTGTAATGTTTTTAGTTAAACAAAATAAAGTCAGTGAAAAGTACCAAACTTTGAGATGTGATATCTCCGCATTTGTTTCTAGCATGTACGCTTCTGGAGATATGTTGCATCAATCAACTTGTAGTTATTTTTTTAACACTCCAGGGTCTTGGGGGGCTTAAGTCTTTCTGGCACAATCTTGACTTTTTGGCCTCTAGAAAGGTCATACTTTGACCTACAGTGAAGTGCCTTACGGTTTTGGATTCAGAAGACCCATGGCTACAACTTGGATAAATGAATTTTAACATTCTGGGTCACTGAATCTTATGTTTTATTAAATATTTTAACTAAAGAACGTATGTATATTTTGTTGTTTTTTGATGTGTAAAAAGCATGAAAACCATGATGAATAAGGCTTTTTAATGGATCATTTCCAAAATATTGTCGCAGAAAATTTGTCACAGACGTTTTCACTTTCTGTTGTCAATCAAAGGAAAGTAGCCTTGATGCAGTGTTTGCCGAGTTGTCAAATTACAGAATGAAAACAGTCTGTGACAATCTGGAACAAGGTTGTTGCTTACAGGAGGCCTACTGTAAATAAGGGCTATATTTTATTAACACAAAATAAAATGTTGATAACGCTTGCTATGCGTTATGTTACTAACTATAGCTACAATATCTGCCGAGCGCACCCATTCCATTAAAATGACCATTACGGTCCTCTCTGAAAATAAAGTGTGTGTTGTCAATCACTGTGTGTGTTGTTTTTAAGGTAACATTATTTTGTCGGATATAATGCATCAGGAGCATGATGAATTATAGCCAATAAAATAGCTAATATGCTTCCCAATACAATAGCGTAAAAGGCACCATAGCACTGGCTGTGTTTAACCCACTGAGAAGTGAAGGCATCAGGGTGTTAGACACGTAACAAATAAACTGCCTGGAGATCAGAGCGGTGTTACTGGTTTTGCACTCCTTTGCGTCGCTGGTCAGGGAACGCAACGTGCGTGTCTGGTCGGACAATCGGACGACCGTGTCCTACATAAATCTTCAGGGAGGGGTAAAATCCCCCGCCATGCACAGTCTGGCATTCGATCTGTGGGGCTGGAAGCAGACTCAGGTTTGGTCTCTCGTTGCATCCCATATTCCCAGAAGGTTGAATGTGGGCGCAGACCTCGAGTTGAGGGGGGGTCCTCAGGTGGACAAGTGGTCTCTGCACCCGGACCTAATTGAGATGGTCTGGAACAGGTTCGGCAGAGCACAGATGAACCTGTTCGCCTGAAAGTTATGGTTTAAAGTAATTTAACCCCAGGGTCTTTTGCACCTTGACCTCGAGCCAAACAACCCCCCATAAGCTTATTTCCCTTGTTATAACATTGACAATGTTAGCGCTATCAGCCGAATGGGTGCTAATGGAACCAAGGGTGTATCTCGTAAATAACCCCACTAATAATGCCCGGAATTGTACCAGACATCTACAGTAGTAAAATAGGTTCTGTACTTATAAAACGAGGCATTAAAAAGTTTGTAAGTACACCAGAAGTATATTTAAATAACACTTGCCTGATGGCTGCTACATCTCGGCTGCTACCACAAGATCCCGTGAGATCCCACATGAGCACAACATGTATTGCCTAGCAGCCGAGAGTAGCAGCAATCAGGCATGTCTGCATCGCGTAATGCAGACCCCCAGAGCTGTGATGTTAAAATCTCGAATGCTTGCTCTCTGTTGCCCTTTGTACCCACTTTGGTCACAGTATGGACCTCGGGATGGAACGCAGGGTGTGTCTATCAGTATGAGATCATGTGCGGAATTGTGGAATGGATGTGTTCAACTTTAGGTACAATTTACTCCATTTTGGTTCTCCAAGTTACTCCAAGTTCTCAGGTACTGGCCTGGGTTACTCTTCTGTTTTCTGGATTTGTTTTGAGAGGGTTTCTAAAAATATAAGAGTAATCAGGGGTACATTTTTTGACAGTGCATAGCTCCGCCCTTAATCAATAGGAGCAGAGCTCACCTATGGGGCAGAGCTCCAGGATATAGAACGTAAGTTATAGGAGTTCTGCAAAACGACATAATAATACACAAAACTAGCAAGGCATTCATATAATATAATAATAAAAAATACTTACCAAAATGAGTTTTAATCCAGTAGTTGAACAACTCGTTGTAGTCAGTAATTTTCTTAGTATGCTTCCGAGATGCTGTAAATAGTTCAACTAGTGATTTATTGGAGTGAACAGCCAATTAGAATTAACCTTCAATTCTCCTAGTGTTTAGATTTGTGGCACATTTGTAACGCTGTGAACATCTTGACCAAGTGTGTGTGTCAGAGTTGAGTGCGCACAGAGTGCAGAGGTTGAGAGGGAGGCATGACCCGAGCACAGCAGCGGCCTGCTTGTGTGCAGATCAAGAGTTTTTTAAGGGGCACATGGGTAAACTGTGTGAGAGGGATTATTATTGCACATTAATATGGATTATAGCAAACATACAAAATATTTATTGAGCACTGAATAGGTTTTTGTTTGCTCAAACAAAATTATGTTTTGCCTGTGTATAGTTTCCAAATGTAATGTAATGCTTGCAAAATATAGTTCTCTGTGCTCAAAACATACAATTACATGCTCAGGAATGAGGCACATATACACTCACCTAAAGGATTATTAGGAACACCCGTTCAATTTCTCCTTAATGCAATGATCTACTCAATCAATCACATGGCAGTTGCTTCAATGCATTTAGGGGTGTGGTCCTGGTCAAGACAATCTCCTGAACTCCAAACTGAATGTCAGAATGGGAAAGAAAGGTGATTTAAGCAATTTTGAGCGTGCCATGGTTGTTCACGCACAACCATTTCTAGGGTTTACAAAGAATGGTGTGAAAAGGGAAAAACATCCAGTATGCAGCAGTCCTGTGGGCGAAAATGCCTTGTTGATGCTAGAGGTCAGAGAAGTGGCAACTTTAACTGAAATAACCACTTGTTACAACCAAGGTATGCAGCAAAGCATTTGTGAAGCCACAACACGCACAACCTTAAGGCGGATGGGCTACAACAGCAGAAGACCCCACCGGGTACCACTCATCTCCACTCGACTGGAAAAATGTTGCCTGGTCTGATGAGTCTCGATTTCTGATGAGACATTCAGATGGTAGAGTCAGAATTTGGCGTAAACAGAATGAGAACATGGATCCATCATGCCTTTTTACCACTGTGCAGACTGGTGGTGGTGGTGTAATGGTTTGGGGGATGTTTTTCTTGGCACACTTTAGGCCCCTAACACCAATTGGGCACCGTTTAAAATGCCACGGCCTACCTGAGCATTGTTTCTGACCATGTCCATCCCTTTATGGCCACCATGTACCCATCCTCTGACGGCTACTTCCAGCAGGATATTGCACCATGTCACAAAGCTTGAATAATTTCAAATGGGTTTCTTGAACATGACAATGAGTTCACTGTACTACAATGGCCCACACAGTCACCAGATCTTAACCCAATAGAGCATCTTTGGGATGTGGTGGAACGGGAGCTTTGTGCCCGGGATGTGCGTCCGTCAAAGCTCCATCGCCTGCGAGATGCTATCCTATCAATATGGGCCAACATTTCTAAAGAATGCTTTCAGCATCTTGTTGAATAAATGCCACGTAGAATTAAGGCAGTTCTGAAGGTGAAAGGGTATTACTATTAGTATGGTGTTAGTATGGTGTTCCTAATAATCCTTTAGGTGAGTGTATAACGCCATAGAAGACTGCATTTTCTGTAATCTTGAATGTGCTGTCTCACTAGCACTGGTAAGCACATGATCTGGTTTCGCCATAGAAGTCAGAACATTTATCATACAAAATGTATATTTTATGTACCAAAAGCATTTAGGCTTCACGATTTGTTTTTTTTTCTTTGTGAAAGAACATTTGTTTCTCATGCAACTTGTCATTTTTTTTCACAAAGTTGTATTGAAACGCATTCATCTGCACAGACCTTCTGTCTTCAGTTGACTGATGAGCCAGCTTGTCATATAATTCATTCAAATAATTAAGGAAAACTGACATTATCGAATTATGTTGGTGTTCCCCTTTAAAGTTTATAAACTCCTCTTGATATTGGTCCAAATATATGGCTTGTGGTGAATGTTAATAACTATGAAAGTACAAGTTATACAGATATGATAGCTAGCCAGCAGTCAATCCTTGGCTTCTCCAAAATCAGATTATTCCATATTCTACAAACTACTGTTTAGCTGTCAGTATAACATGTGCATTACCAATCCCTGGCTTTGTCTAGACTCCTCTGCAGAAAGTGCTGCCAGCCAGTCAGAGAGGCAAATGGTGAAGAAGAGGGAGGACAGAGTAAAACCACTGTATCATTCAAAAAAAAGGGGAATGATCCAGGATAGAGAGGTAAGGCAGATGAGGAAAGTTTGCATGATGCTTTTATTTTTGTTTCAGTTTGTTGACTGATTCCATTATATATGAACTGTAACTCAGTGTCAACTTTGAAATTGCTGCCTCTCTATTTGTTTTTTAAGTGTTTTGGATGAAATAGCTTGGCATATGTGTTAAATTAGCTCAGGAGAGTACAATGTAAAAATGTTATTGGAAGACAAGAGGACTGCAGCCACTGTTCTAATCTTAATAATAATACAATATTAATATATTTGGGATGGGGTCCAGACATAACTTTCAAACATGGGGGAGACAACAACGACATGCCTAGGGTAACAGATTGGCCAGAAACGCCCCTGGCTCATTTACATAAATTATAATAGGACAGGTTGGAGTTCAAAAACACACATGGGCTGACAACCAGGCAAAAGTACAGACTACTAGTAGGCAGAAAAAGCTATGTCAAAAACTTACCAGAAGCATTAACAGTAGAACAAAACCATGAACAAGAAAACCGCTCAACATGCGACGTTAAACAATACACAAAACTTCGCAAAGAACACAGGAAATATCAGAGGTATATATACACGGGTAACTATATCTAACACAATACAAATGTGCAGGAACATAGACAAAGTGTGGACAAAATCACCAGAAGGGAGGGGACATGATTAGCCATTTGGAAACATATGATAGGGAAACACCAATATTCAGGTGACGAGGAGCGCTGATATGGGACAGTCTGTTAAATAACTAACATGAAGAGTTAATGTGTGAGATGGGCTAGGAATAAAAAACGACCAAACACTTGCCTAATGCCTCCAAATAAGAATTCAAAGTCCATCCACCACCCACAAGAACAAAACTGTATACACAAGAACAAAACTGTATAAACAAGAACAAAACTGTATACCCACAAAACTGTATACACACAAAACAAACGTGTATACACACAAAACTGTATACACAATAACAAAACTGTAAACACACTAAGGAAACTGTATACATTCACAAAACTGTTTACACAATAACAAAACTGTAAACACACTAAGGAAACTGTATATACTCACAAAACTGTATACACAATAACAAAACTGTATTCACAATAGCAAAGCTTTAAACACAATAGCAAAACTGTATACACAATAACAAAACTGTATACACAATAACAAAACTGCATACACACTAAGGAAACTGTATACATTCACAAAACTGTTTACACAATAACAAAACTGTATACACAATAACAAAACTGCATACACACTAAGGAAACTGTATACATTCACAAAACTGTTTACACAATAACAAAACTGTTTACACAATAACAAAACTGTAAACACACTAAGGAAACTGTATATACTCACAAAACTGTATACACAATAACAACACTGTATTCACAATAGCAAAGCTTTAAACACAATAGCAAAACTGTATACACACTAACCAAACTTTATACACACTCACAACACTGTATACACACTCACAAAACTGTATACACACTCACAAATCATAAACAAAATAAGACAAAGACTGCACACAATAAAACAACTGTATACACACTCACAAAACTGTATACACTCATAAAACTGTATACAAAGTAACACAACTATGTACAAAATAACAGAACTATACACAATCAAAACTGTGTACACACTCACAAAACTGTATACGCACTCAAACATGTATTTTTCTAAACTTGTGGGGATACAAGACCTAACCTATATCCAGAAATCCATATTTCCTAGCTGCAACTCTTAACTAACACCTAACTCAAACCGATAATTCCAAAACCTGAAAGTAACCCCAATTGCAAAACTATGTCCAAATTTTTTTCACTGAACCTTTGATAAAATTTTTCTAACTTAGTGGAGACATCATTCAGTAATATACATATAAATGTGAAATACACACACACACACACGCACACACACACGCACACGCACGCACGCACGCACACACACACACACACACACACACACACACACACACACACACACACACACACACACACACTGTATACTGTACCAACTCCTTTCTGTAACACAGAAGTCCTTTGTGCTGTACAAATTGGCTGACATTTAGGGCGAATGTAATCTCCATAATGGCCCTCATATATCAGCGTTAAGGTAAATGTGAGTTGGTGTGCGCGATGAATCATGTCTGGTAAATTAAATCCCGGTTAATTGGGCAGGTGGATGGAGGATGAGCAACGACCCAACATTACCAGAGATTTGATTTCATAATGTATATCTCATGTGGAACAGGCCTGTGGTGAAACACAATAGATAATCACACACAGCATACACACACACACACACACACACACACACACACACACACACACACACACACACACACACACACAGTGCACATACACATACACACAGCCACGTTTTTCTATCTTTGTGGGTACGAAAGTCCTAGCCCTGATTTAGAAATCTACAGTATGTTCTCTATTTCCTAAACTTAATGCTAACATTAACCTCAACCTAATCTTATCCTTAATCAACTATTTATGCCTAAACTTCAATCTCCCACAGTTTGGTGACATTTCAGGGTAGCAAGGTTGCCCTTTGGTTAAGGCAGCAGACAGCTGTCTGAAAAGTCTCTGGGTTCTAATTGGTTGGTAATCAACTTGGTCATCAACTTGCATGTTTAATGGTGCATTTTAGATGGGAAAATGATTTCCTACACTATGCAGTGCTTACAGTGCATCTGGAAAGTATTCACAGCGCTTCACGTTTTCCACATTTTGTTATGTTTCACCCTTATTCCGAAATTGATTAAATTAATTATTTCTCTCAAAATTCAACAAACAATACCCTATAATTACAATGTGAAAAAAGTGTGTTTGAAATGTTAGCAAATCTATAAAAAATGAAAAAGCACATGTACATAAGTATTTACAGCTTCTGCATAAAAGTTTGTTGAAGCACCTTTGGCAGCAATGACAACCTCAAGTCTTTTTGGGTATGATGCTACAAGCTTGGCACACCTATTTTAGTGCAGTTTCTCTTATTCTTCTTTGCAGGACCTCTCAAGCTCCACCAGGTTGGAAGGGGAGCATCATTGCACAGCCATTTTCAGATCTCTCCAGAGATGTTCAATCGGCTTCAAGTCTGGGCTCTGGCTGGGCCACTCAAGGAAATTCATTGAGTTGTCCTGTAGCCACTCCTTTGTTATCTTGGCTGTGTACATAGGGTTGTTGTCCTGTTGGAAGATGAACCTTTGCCCCAGTTTGAGGTCCAGAGCACTCTGGAGCAGGTTTTCATCAAGGATGTCTCCGTACATTCATCTTTCCCTCGATCCTGACTAGTCTCCCAGTTCCTTCCGCTGAAAAATATGCTCAGAACATGATGCTGCCACCACCATGCTTCACTGTAGGGAGGGTATTGGCCAGGTGATGAGCGGTGCCTGGTTTCCTCCAGACATGACATTTGCCAATCAGGTCATAAAGTTCAATCTTTGTTTTATCAGACCAGAGAATTTTGTTTCTTATGGTCCAAGAGACCTTCAGGTTCCTTTTGGCAAACTCCAGGCAGGCTCCCATGAGTATTTACTGAGGAGTGGCTTACGTCTGGCCACTCTACCATACCAGTGTCATACTGTCCTAGTATGGAATTGAGAGATCCCATCTTTTGTTTATTTTAGGTTTATTCAGTTATGTTTGTGTTCATTCATGTTACACCAGTGCAAGGCAAAAATACATTTGCTTACATTTCAAACACACTTCTATCACATTGTCATTATGAGGTATTTTTTGTAGAATTTTGAGGGAAATAAAGAATTTAATCCATTTCGGAATAAGGGTGTAAGATAACAAAATGTCGAGAAAGTGAAGCGCTGTGAATACTTTCCAGATGCACTGTATTTTGGCATTTTAACAGGAATTACAATGAAGACATGACGAGTTGTACTTCTAGTGTTTGTCAATGGACACTTGCTGGTCTGTCTTTAATATAAGTAGATTACGAATTTTAAGCCATACTTTTGTGTGTATCAAAGCACTGCATAGTATAGAGAATCATTAACTGATGTGCATTGTTTTTTCTGATTAAATATTAACAAGATATTTTTAAGTGTTTGTAAGATGGTCACCTGAAAGAGAAGTAGTTCTATAATTCCATAGTAGCTCAAATGGTACAAATTACACCTTTAGTAATACAGAAAAAATCTTTATTGTATCAGTTATGCAAAAAATCTAGCTTTGTTGTTGTGTGTGAACAATTAATTTTGAATCAATCTGTCCAACAGTGATAGCCATTTGCAACATTCATAATGTATTGGATTACTATTTTAAATAATTTCATTCCACTTTCGCACATAGTGGAATATCTGGGCAGATTATTTTTGGCGCTGGCCCTAAGCTGTCGGCTATACGTGCGTGTCATGGTATGTTGGTGTTAAAAGGAGAGAGGACTCAGGTAGATGGTTGGTTGGTTAATATCATACTGGATTTATTCAGGATAAATACGGGAAACATAGCTAGCCGGTTGCAGGGTTCAGCCTCGAACACATAGTTACTGAGAAATCAAGGAAATAGCAGACGTGCACTCTCAGTGGCACTAAACGCTGACGGCTGACACTAAAGTAAACTCCTCCTGGAAACATGCACACTATACATATTATGAGTGACTGGCACAACGTCAGGGTAGGAGAATATATATATATATATATATATATATATATATATATATATATATATATATATATGTCCTAACAAGCAGACAGTAACTTACGTAGGCGACTCACTTTTCACAACACCAGTTAGGCAGTAATTCTGATCCGACCTAAAACGCTCACAGCACATTACACCGAACAGTATACCCTGACAATATAATAATGAATCATGCCCTCCTCTCCTCCACCCAGACTCATATAGGGATCGATTTACCAGCTGAATATAATGTGGATAATGAGGCGCAATCAGTCCCTACCAGTACCAGGTGAAAGAGGGGAAGGCGCCACACACATTCTACTCTTCATAAAAGGCCTTTTTATGGTTCTGCGTCAACTCCACGCCGTGGCTACGGCGGCACACTGACGGCGTCATGACCTTTCGAAGTTCTGCGTCTCGGGTGAACGTCTTTCTTTGCGACGCGTTGCATTTCACCCTCAGAACGCTAGGGGTGGTTGCAACGTGGTGCATTTTACCGCCAGGACGCTAGGGGGTGCTGCCTGTGTCACCTCTGTCGCGCACCACCGGAAAGTTATTTACGAGTTGTTTGTCAGCCAGTTTATATCCTATGTTTGCAACCAAACTTGAGCAGAACTGCCATCTAAGTACTGCTTGCTGGCGAAGTGCTCATTTCAAAACGTTACTGACAAATAGACACTTTACAAACAGGTAACCCCGTCATTGTAACCAATTGTCCTTTGAGGACATGTTATTGTTCTTTATTGGGTAACCTGCACCAAGTTGCAAACAGGTACATGCAGCACAAAATATAAATATATAAAATAAAAACTATACACATCAACTCTATACAAAAACGATATACATGCAGCACATCATAAGGTGCAAACAAAACAGCAGGAACAGTTTGTTCTGCTGTGCCTCTCAGAGGTGTAAAAAGTATTGGAGACTGATACCTGAGTAGAAGTAGAAATGCTGTACTAAAACCCTACTCCAGTAAAAGTGAAGTCACCTACTGAATTTCTACTTGAATACACATCTGTCGATGGATAATATTAAATGGCAGAGGTGCTTCTTCTAGGCTTCTACAAACAAATATTCCGGTTGAATCATGAATGTGTAGTGGATTTTTAGATGTTCCACAGGACTGATTATAGCAGCTGTCTAAGAACTACCAGGCTCAACACTCTTGACGACTGTTTGAGTGAGAACCGGAAGGGAGGGGGGCCAAAACCCCCACTATGGGTAGTCAAACAAGAAGCTGAGAGCTCAACATTATACTGTATATCATGATATATCATTTTGGGGCTTGCTGGATCATCCCATAAAGGGAGTGTTGTTTTTACTACATGCAAGGCGTTATGATTTTCTCCACAGAGCGACTAGAAGAGATTAAT
>JACXGM010011254.1:14788-25485 GCA_016801145.1 Umbra pygmaea | reverse complement strand
ATGTTGTGGGATGAACAAATAAAAATTTTGAAATTAATAATATAGGCTAAAAAAATACATTTAAATGTAAATTGTGGAAAAAAGTGTTGGAATTATTAACTCAGTAGCGATGTTAACAAATTGGGCTAGTTTTAAGGCATTTTGGGCTGTTTTTGAGCAGTCATTGGGCTAGTATTTTCTGGTTGACCTGGCAACCCTGTATGTATCAAATAACATACATCATCCTATGCAGAGAAATTATTTTGACATGGCTCGACACATCTATGCAGTGGGCTTAAAAAAAGAATTACAACAATATAAATAATTTTTAAAACAATAATGACAATAGTAATAATAATAATAATACGCTATGTACTGAGCAGTGATCTGGAAAATGTACAACAGTAGAAGTAGTAAATATTATAGATTTGGCATGGAAAATTGCTTTTAAAGGTGCATTTGAATTCTGCTACATCAGATGTAGAAAGCATAAAGTGACCAGAGAATGTTAGTGCTCAACAGACGATTTGTGATCAGTGTCAGTGTTCCATGTTGAGCAGCCGAATGGCCTGGGGGAAGAAACTGTTTTTAAGTTTGGTGGTCTGTGCCTTGATGCTCTGGTAACGTCTGCCAGACGGCAGTAGTGAGAAAAGTTCACGGCCTGGGTTGCTGTGGTCTTTGAGAATGTTCTTTGTTTTCCTAAGGCATCGCTTCTGGTAGATGCCTTGCATAGAGGGGAGGCAGCAGCCAATGATGCGCTCCGCTGTCTTCACCATCCTCTGAAGGGCCTTACGATCAGCAGCGGAGCAGCTGCCGTACCAGGCTGTAATGCAGCCTGAGAGGATGCTCTCAATGGTGCACCTGTAGAAGTTCATTAAAATACTTACAGACATGCCAAACTTCTTGAGTCTCCTCAGGAAGTATAGGCGCTTTTGGGCAGTTTTTGTTGCTGAGATTGTCTGTCTGGACCATATGAGGTTGTCGCTGATGAACACACCGAGGAACTTGAACTCTGAAACTCTCTCGACTTCAGCTCCATCGATGTGTATGGGGGCAGGACCCTCCCTCTGCTGCTTCCTAAAGTCCACTATCATCTCTTTTGTCTTGCTGACGTTGAGAGAGAGGTTGTTGCTCTGGCACCAGGTAGCCAAGGCTCTTACCTCCTCTCTGTTAAGTGCCAACGGCACATGCATTTCAACATCACGTCTCCTGAAGTCCTCTAATATTTCCTAATTAATGTCATCAACACATCCATGATTCATGGAAATGTTGCATAAAACACAACAAGCCACAAAGAATGCTGCGACTTGAGTAGTGTAGTACATGTTCTATCCAAACACCTGACGCGTATTTTCAGTGTGCCAAATGTTCGTTCAATTAGGCTACACTGCGTGTTTGTGTGTGTTTTTGATTAAATCGCATTTTACGCACTTGCTGGCATGATACATTGTGTCATCATTAACCATATCTTTAACGGATAGCTGTTGTCCCCTTCACAGCCACATATCCAAGGGGGATTCGCCGCAAAGATGGCAGACTTTGCCATAAATGAGCCATGGCTTGAGCCAGGGTAATTCATGGGCAATTTTACTATTAGCATCGCAAATCACTTGTATGTTGATTGCATGGGTTCCCTTGCGGTTCATGTACAGTGCGAATAATTCATTCTGAATAATTTGTGTATAATCTGTACACTAGATATGTATGCTTATTTTTTCACATCTTCGGACACCACAATGATTTTCCTAGCGTGGTATATTTTTCCTTCTAATTATGTATTGCAATAATGGGAACTTCTACATTTGTGTAGATGAGAGGAGTAAAGTGTAAGCGCGTTGTGAACACACTACATAATGGCCAAGCATGCGCCCTTAAAATAGCATCTGAATAATACGCTACTGACTTTAAACCAGGTTTTTCCTGGTCAGTGGCGGAATTGTTTTTGGGAACTGCAAGATAGCACCAGGGAACGTTTGCGCCGGAACACGCCTCTTCTTTTCGCTGAACCGCCCAACGAACACAAGTTAATTCCCTAATCTACCAACGCGCGTCTGTGGAGGGAAATGTCCCATATGCGTCGGGTGCAAGATAGGAATGATACATGCGTTTGTGTAAAAAGGAAATTGCGCCGGGTGTAAGATAGGGCCCCATGTCTTAATATGGTGGGGTATTCTGTCAGAAGTTAGGGTGTGAGGCGAGAGAGGGAGTCACAGGCAGGAATGTTGTGTTCTAGAAATCCTTTCAATCTTCACAAAGAACACAATTTAACTCAGTATGCACAGGTCCACTATTACTTTACATAGGAAAAGACACTATGCTTCACAGAAAAGAAATCCCTGGTTGCAAACAAGGATATAAACTGAAATAGCAATACTTATATATTTTCGTTTTCATCACACAGACACAGAAAATACCCCTCAATCTCCCATAGTCCTAGTTCTCTCATATACACATTCCTAAACACGCACAGCGGATTCCACTGATTAGGGAGAACTGCTGGGGAATAGGGAACAGTGGCTTTAGAAAGCAGGTGACACCGAATAGGGAATAGGGAACAGTGGGTTTAGAAAGCCGGTGACGCCGAATAGGGAATAGGGAACAGTGGCTTTAGAAAGCAGGTGACGCCGACTAGGGAATAGGGAACAGTGGCTTTAGAAAGCAGGTGACGCCAAATAGGGAATAGGGAACAGTGGCTTTAGAAAGCAGGTGACGCCGAATAGGGAACAGTGGCTTTAGAAAGCAGGTGACGCTGAATAGGGAATAGGGAACAGTGGCTTTAGAAAGCATGTGATGCCGAATAGGGAATAGGGAACAGTGGCTTTAGAAAACAGGTGACGCCGAATAGGGAATAGGGAACAGTGGCTTTAGAAAGCAGTTGATGCCGAATGTCGGATGTGCACGCCAACAGAGGGGACTCCGGGATCTCCAATGCTGACAATAGTGCTCCTGTATAATAGTGCTCCTGTATTGTAGTGCTTCTGTATAATAGTGCTCCTGTATTGTAGTGCTTCTGTATAATAGTGATCCTGTATTGTAGTGCTTCTGTATTGTAGTGCTTCTGTATTATACGTTAGTTCTCCTGTATTACAGTGCTCCTGTAATATAGTTCTCCTGTATTACAGTGCTCCTGTAATATAGTTCTCCTGTATTACAGTGCTCCGGTAATATAGTTCTCCTGTATTACAGTGCTCCTGTAATATAGTTCTCCTGTATTACAGTGCTCCTGTAATATAGTTCTCCGGTATTACAGTCCTCCTGTAAAATAGTTCTCCTGTATTATAGTGTTCCTGTAATATAGTTCTCCTGTATTATAGTGCTCCTGTACTAAAGTGCTTCTGTATTATAGTTTCCCTGTATTATAGGGCTTGTGTATTATAAGGAATTTGTATAATCGTGCTTCTGTATTACAGTGCTTCTGTATTATAGTGCTCCTATATTATAGTGCTCCTGTGTCATAGTGCTTGTGTATTATAGTGTTCCTAATAGTGCTCCTGTATTATATTGTTCCAGTATTGTAGTGGTTCTGTCTTATAGTGCTCCCACACTAAAGTGCTTCTGTATTATAGTGTCCATGTATTATAGTGATTGTGTATTATAGTGCTCCTGTATTATAGTGCAACTTTAATATAGTTCTCCTGTATTATAGTGCTTCTGTATTATAGTGCTCTACTATTATATTGCCCCTGTATTATAGTACAACTTTTATATAGTTCTCCTGTATTATAGTGCTTCTGTATTATAGTGCTCCTGTGTTATAGTGCTTGTGTATTATAGTGCTTCTGTATTATAGTGCAACTGTGATATACACTCACCTAAAGGATTATTAGGAACATCATACTAATACTGTGTTTGACCCCCTTCCGCCTTCAGAACTGCCTTAATTCTACGTGGCCTTGATTCAACAAGGTGCTGAAAGCATTCTTTAGAAATGTTGGCCCATATTGATAGGATAGCATCTTGCAGTTGATGGAGATTTGTGGGATGCACATCCAGGCCATGAAGCTCCCGTTCCACCACATCCCAAAGATGCTCTATTGGGTTGAGATCTGGTGACTGTGGGGGCCATTTTAGTACAGTGAACTCATTGTCATATTCAAGAAACCAATTTGAAATGATTCGAGCTTTATGACATGGTGCATTATCCTGCTGGAAGTAGTCGTAAGAGGATGGGTACATGGTGGCCATAAAGGGATGGACATGGTCAGAAACAATGCTCAGGTAGGCCGTGGCATTTAAACAATGCCCAATTGGCACTAAGGGCCTAAAGTGTGCCAAGAAAACATCCCCCAAACCAATACACCACCACCACCAGCCTGCACAGTGGTAACAAGGCATGATGGATCCATGTTCTCATTCTGTTTACGCCAAATTCTGACTCTACCATCTGAATGTCTCAACAGAAATCGAGACTCATCAGACCAGGCAACATTTTTCCAGTCTTCGACTGTCCAATTTTGGTGTGCTCTTGCATCAACAAGGCTTTTTTGCCAACAGGACTACCTCATACTGGATGTTTTTCCCTTTTCACACCATTCTTTGTAAACCCTAGAAATGGTTGTGCGTGAAAATCCCAATAACTGAGCAGATTGTGAAATACTCAGACCAGCCCGTCTGGCACCAACAACCATGCCACGCTCAAAATTGCTTAAATCACCTTTCTTTCCCATTTTGACATTTAGTTTGGAGTTCAGGAGATTGTCTTGACCAGTACCACAACCCTAAATGTATTGAAGCAACTGTTATGTGATTAGTTGAGTAGATAATTGCATTAATGAGAACTTGACTGGGTGTTACTAATAATCCTTTAGGTGAGTGTATATAGTGATTACCACAATTGAAATCAAAAGTGCCGAATTGTTTACTATACCTACGGCCTATGTACAGATCAGTCTCAGGTTGAAACTTGTAATTCTGGGAGTTAAGTTGCACAACTTAATGTATGCCTTGAAGTTGTTATTGCATTTTAGAATATGTTTTCTTTAAAAGCAATGTAATATGCCACTTAGTTGCACTTAATATTTCGTTTTTGAGAGATGATATTGTAAGCAATGTAGGCAATAAAAATGTTGGTTTTTCAGAAAGTTTAACCAAAGTATTGTACATTATTGCCCTTCAATACAAAAGTATTTCTTAGGAGATTACTGGATTAATCGATGGAATGATCGGTAGAATACTCTAATACTAAAATAATCGATAGCTGTAGCCCTAGCTAGAAAAAGATAGCTGACTGTGAGTACAGATTCTTTTGACAGACGTGGATGTATTAGCTGAGTTGTGGATGTATTAGCTGAATGAATGGCTTTGTTTACAATGCACTCACGTCACATTTTTATGTGGCTTTTTATTTTTGTCATATTTTGTGACTATTGTAAGTTGGATATGTATTGTAAATTGGATATGTTAGCTTAATTCATGAGACTCTAAGATTTCTATATATATGAGACATATCTATGTACAGTAAAAGTAGCATTTGTTTGAATAGTGATTTTAATCAAGTAAAGCTGAAAGCAGCCTGTTTTTTGCAGGTTAAGTACATATGTGAATGGGAATGGGATCAGCATATAAAGACATTAACCAATGTGCAAACATTCAGAAAGACGTTTGATCCTACAGAGTGACTCAACCCCAGAGATGCTCTTTTTGGAGGGCGCACCAACGCTATCCATTTAAAGTACACAGCTAGCGATGGTGATATTATTTAATATAACATTGTCTGTAGTCTCTACCCATTTTGCAACAAGACAAAACACATCCAATAGGTCACCCAAACATAATTCATGATTTCCAACCTCTTGTAACTTTGGCATTGTTACAGCTACCGTGTGCCCTCTGAGAGGTCTTTACCACCCGGTTTTACTATAAAGGGTAGGTGGAAAACTGTTTTTTCCCCTGTGTAGACTATGTGCTGAAAACCAACTGAGCAATATTGTTTGCACACTGAGTCAGAACAAGCTTTAATAGGTACATAGGTTACCATTGAGTAAGTCAAAAGCTGTTGAGAAAGGTTATCAAAGTCTTGGATTTCACAAAGACATCAGAACAACTTTTCGTTGAATACATGCATACAGTTTTGAAAGGAGGCTAGTGGTTTCCCACCATCATTGGTTGACATTGCTGCTAATGGTTGCTACTATATTGTAATATAATGAAAAAATAGGGGTGTGGCTTGATAAGGAGAACATTGCCGTAAACAGCGCTAGACGTTCACTAGTGAAATTGACGATAAACTCAGTTTGGGGAAAACTGGCAGAAACAACTAATCTGATCAAAGCAATGGTAATTACTGACCTTGAAGATTTCGCTCATTACCCTTTTTCCAGTGAGATGCGAACCAATATTCATTCATCACAGAGTGTGTTGCTATGGTTCATTGTTGTTATATTAAGCAGATACCAATCAAACTCTGCAAAGGTAACATTTTCATAACTGCATTCACAACAGCCTAAGCTAGACTCGAGTTGTACTCACTTTTGCAGAAATTGTGCATATTGTCATAGAAAATAGAGGTTGGCTAAGTAATCGGACTGGGCGATTAATTGTGGCCGATTGTGATTTTTTTAAGTAATTATTAATTGGCATTTTTGCTTTCCAATTATGGCCGAAATTTTTTTTGGAGAGAAACCACTTCTTCTAGTGTTACAATTAGATAGCAAATCATGAGGAACCTGCGTGCAGCCAGCCCATCTGTCGTAAGCAGTACACCTGTCCCAAACGGCAGCATCAAGTCGGGCCAAATAGTGATTACAGAGAAGCCATGTTAAGTTTGTAGCTAGCATGAAAGGGGATCAATTAAAGGGCATATATTCACTTGTTAGCTTCACATGGTAATATTAGTCTAGATTAGTGGGTAGAGGTTCACTGCTTTCGTTCCAACCAAACTGTACCCATTTTTTTATCAACCAAAACGTTTATCCGTTCTGTTTTCTTAGAGGCTTTCAGGTAAAAACGACCTAGCTGTTGAAAAACAATAAGGGTTAACTAGCTATATTGCGTTGCATATGATGAATAATGGGATTTATAATTAATCATTAGATCAGCCAACAGTAGTTCAAAATCGGGTACTGGCACCAAATGAGTGCTGGTGTAATCAATTTGTCCATTCAACTATACGCAGTCATTGCGCACAAATAACTTGTCGAAATACTATGCCTAATCAAAATGATACACAGAAGACAGGTTACTGTTTTTTTACTTCCACATTTAATTAAAAGGCATTCATGTTAGCAGGGAATATATGTCGCTAGTGTTTTCAAACGTGGTTTTTAAAGTAGCCTATTTCTGATGTTGAGTCAGACGGTGGCGAAAAGAGAGAGAGGCTATTCCGACTCCTCGCGCAAGAGAATGACGAAATCCCATACTTCTCAGTTACTGCTTTTGTTATATTTATATTTGTTGTCATATTTGTGTATTGATTTTAAAACAGAAATATTTATCAAGTGCTTCTGGAAATTAAGTCGGATATCTGTACTCCCGTTGTGCACCACCAAATACGATTGGTTAAGAAAAGGACAATTATCAAAATGTAGAGACTAAATATTTAACCCAAGGGTTTGTTTTACAAAACAGATTTAATAGGCAAAGTTGTATGAAATACAAATCGTACTATGCCTACTATGTGTTTTACCATTTGTTTGGCATTTGCTTTGAAGAAATTTAAATAGTTTGATATATTTATTTGAGATCTGAAACTATTTTGTGTATTATATTAAAAAGTTATATTAAAAGTGTTGTTGTAATGTCATTATTTCCCCCCCAAAAAATCATTATAATAATCGGTCAATTAATCGGTATCGGCTTTTTTGGGCTTCCAATAATTGTTAATCGGTTTCGGCCTTGAAAAATCATAATCGGTTGACCTCTAATAGAAAACGTCCAATGTGTATTAACCCTTGATGAGTATGCATATTATTGTCGTTTTCAACTTCTTTTACATGCATAGTTTTGCCAGGAAACACTGAGCGCGTAGCCTATTTGTTCCAATAAATATGCACTGTGAACATATGTATTTGTTCTCCATTTATCTGCATTAATTACAGTAGCATTACTAGGAGTCAAATACCATTTCATTCTGTAACTGTATGTTTAACTAATTTTTTATTTGCCAGTATCTCTTTACCAATGTAAATTTGGTTTTATATTATCCCAAATTGGTAATTTTTAAGATTCAGTGCACAAATTTCCAAAATATACATCTCAATTAAAACACACTGCGTTCTTTGCAGTAAATAAGCACTTTAAAACATTCATTATATTAAATATTCATTTAATTCAAACAAATTTCTTGGCCTGGCTACATTATAATTTGTTTTTTTTCCAGGGCACAACATATGGAAATGTAGCAATAAGCAATGCATGCACAGCTCGCTGATGATCTTTTTTCCTCCCCATCCCAATAGCCTCCCGAATTCCAATATCAACCATCCCAAACTGAACTTGAGCTGTCCCAAAATATAAATATATATATATATATATATATATATATATATATATTAGGGCTGTAACGATATGTGTTATGAAACTGAAATCGCGACACTCAGATCCACAAACCTGTGTCGCGGTCTGAGAAGGCAGAATTGCGACACACCATTTCCAACTCTCAGAGTTATTCTTCCTTTCCAGATCTAATGCAACCACATCTTTAAATTACTATTAGTATTATTTGAAGTGAACATTATAAAATACGTAGAACTACACCACAAAACTAGTTGAGGATAAATTATTTACTTATTAATTATTTATTTACTTAATAATTATTTATTTTACCTGTAAGCATCCTCGAATTATGTGTCATCTGAATACCTTTGCAATCATGTGACGCCTACCTGCAAAAGTTGAGCTAGTTGAATAACGTGTCGCAGATTAAAAATACTTAAATCATTTTATTTTTGTTTTTCAGAATTTAAGGTCTAAAAATGTCTCAAAGAAATTCGACATTCATGCTATTTTGTTCAATTGTATTTTGTCGAAAGAAGCCATAAACGCTTTCTCTGAGAAACATTTAGTTAGCAACTGCTGGCAGATTATAGTAATAGCAGGTGATTGTGGCAGCTCCATGCGTTTACCTCACAGCAACACAGCTAATTTATTAGTTAGTTATCTTATAAGCTTTGTCTGTTTGTGAGTATTGTTTATGATATTTTATTTGTGTCCTTGCAGCTTTGTTTACTGAAACATATTTCTTGTGATCAGAATTAAATCGCGCATCTCTCAGTACATCAAAGCAATTAAAAAAATAACCCACTCATTGACCAGTTAATCTCCACATTCTCATTCTGTTTCATTAGCGCAGCACATACAGTGTGGAGCCATGTATTACTTTTGAACAATTTTTTCTACTGACTGAACAGCCAGGCTTTGTGGACTTTCTTCTAATTAGTTTAAACTGCTGTTCGCGAGTATGAAACAAAATCCATTTAATTTACTTTGTAAATGTAAGAGAACTTGATTCAAGAAGGATTTTTGACATGCCCGAATCATCTCCACAATGGAGTTTAGTTCCGTTTGTCAACAGTATTTTGTTACAAAGACAACATAATTGTTATAGCTTTGGCTGTTCATTTATTTTACTTAGGTATATTGTTAATAATTAGCATAGTTAATATTGTACTTTGGTCAGTTTATACAGGTTTTTAAAATGTTATTTACTAAAAATCTATAATTTTTTTCTCTCACCCCCCCAAAAAGAATCAAGGTTTGTATCGAACCGTGGGTCAAATATATATATTATATATAGATATATATATATATCTATATATATATCTATATATAATATATATATCAGTGGAGGCTCGTCCATTGAGGCAGGGGAGGTTATTCCTCCTCATTTTTTTGAGAGGCAAAAGGGAGTTCAAGAATATAAAAAATAGTAATTGGTTCAAATAAACTCTTAATAAATCTCTGTATAACTTATAATTCATTTATTATTTTGAAATAAATAATTTAAATGATGATTAAAATGCTTAAACAGTGACATCTGCAGGCAGATGGGTGAAGTGTTTGGAAAATAACATACTGTAGACTACTAGAGGAGGCTAGAGGAGGTAATCGGCTCTTTTACCTCCAGGGCGGGACATCTTAGTATCAATTCAATGTACTTCTATTTTTTCATACCATTTTCATGCTAGTTTCACATGTCACAAGATGTCTCGGAGGAACCCTCTCCCTTACCAATCAAAAACCACAATACAATATTGACATCTCGTTCGTCCAATGATTTGTTCCAAATGTCATCTTGAATTCTCCATCAAAGTTGTACACCATAACGACCTGATGGTAAAGCAAATTTCAACTGTGTTTAGCGTAAGAGAATTATAACCTTAAATTGTGGACAGCGTTTTATTCTTTTATATTTTTATTGAGAATTAGCTAGCTAGTGTGCACATTGTGAACTACCTTGTGATTTTTCAACATTACGTTTTCCGTGTTTTTTCAGTAGCTAGCTAGTTTTAGCTTGTGCAGCTTGGGAGGTTTAAGCCAATGGCTGGCTAATATGGATTTCGGTCAGGACATTAATGGCGAGGCAGAGAGGCATGGCATTGGACACAGACATTGGGATGGAAAAGAACCACAAGTGGATTATTTGTTGTTGCAGCAATTCCAGAGTTTGTATTATGCAGAGAAGGTAAGGATCAAACTTCACAGATTACATTTACCATAAATGCTCAAGGTCGCCAGATAAATTCAAAATTCAACATGGTCTGGTATGAGAAATATTCTTG